>CATKHM010000390.1:0-20239 GCA_949751825.1 Blepharisma undulans
CTTCTCTGACTGGGCAGATGCCTGAATCTCTTGCTTGTCTTTCCATTAGTTTTTGGTCAAGTTTTTCTTTTAAGGTAATTACGTCTTGACGAGAGGCGGATTGATGGGAAACGTATTGAATAAAGCGTTTATCGTCTTGGATTCATTCACGAGGGGGAAGAATTGAGTTTAAGTATTCTTCTATTGTAGGCTTGGATTCCATTGGAGGAAGAGTTCCACGTTTTCGGCCTGCAGGGCCCAGAAGACGCTTTTTGGGGGAGATGAAGTCTGAAGAGATTTCGACTGGAGGGTCATATTGGATTAATGTTTCTCTGGGTGGGCCTTCCATAATAACTGCTTTTATTATTGCAAAAAGGAAATTTAAATGTTAAATGATGAAGGAATTATTTGCTATTATGTATTAGTGGGCTTTCTCTATGGTCATTATTTTTTTTCTTTTTGTGTCTATCCCAGGTAAATTTCCCAAAAAACACTATAATAGAAACCACAAATATCACAAGATATACAATTCCTACTAAAGGCCAATCAATACCTTCTAAAGTGCTAGGAGAAGCTGCGTAATAGCTTGCTTGGCATTGGGCTAAGCAGCTATTACAAGTGCATGGGATAATTTCATAGCCATAAGCTGTTGTTACATTTGTTTGACAAGGTAAAAAATCAAGATCTAGCGCTTGTGGACTGTCTTCAAATAAAAATGTTGTCCATACGTATCCAATTGGGATACTCTCATAGCCTTGAAATTCTAAAAATCCTTGAGGACTTTGCATCGCAGAGACTTGAGTGACGTAAGGACATTTTTGGCATGACTCATATATTTGGCATGCTAAATTATTCGTAACAGTAAAATTAAGCAGCAAAACAAGCTGCATTTGAGAAGGCTCCACAGGGTTTGGGACATATTTTTGGACTCCCGAACTGACAAATTGTGACTGTAGCTGGTTACAAGAAAAATGGCATCATAGGTATTTCATGTTTGCTGCACAGATATCGCAGCCTCCTATAGAATGTCCAAAGGTTTCGTCAAGAAGAAAATACTTGTAATTCATATTTGAGTTCTGGTCGTTGTTGCAGCAGACTGTTTCGCCTAAAAACATGGGGCAGGCATATGGAGGTGTAAAGTTTGCATGTCATGGCGGGATGGGTGGATCGACTTTTATGGGGACATCACAAATGTAAGGAGGGTTTGGGCAGTGTTGGGTCATGGAACAAAGAGAGTAGACATGAGCAATGAGGAATAAAATGAAAAGATGCACCATTTATTCTTATGTAAATATAATATTGTAATTGCCAATTTTTAAGATCTTTTGATTTGGAATTTAAATTATTGGAAGATTAGAAGATTTATTGGAATTATATCAAAATAGTAAATGAAAGAATCCAAAACCGGATTTGATGCTAATTTGATAAAAATAAAATATATTCAGAAGGCTGGCTTGAAAGTGTAAAAGTTAAGAAAGCTTCATTAAATATTTATTATATTAATTCAATCAGATTTTTTATTGGCAGATAGATTATTTCAACTCATGTTTATTATAATAAAAATGGATTCTCGGAAAGTTTGAACCAAAATGACCTCAAATAAAAATTTTAATTAATTTATACAGTATATAATGCTCAATAAATTTATGTAAATTCCTTTTTAGTTAAATTAGACATCAGGTTTTCTTCAAGTTTATTAAGCACTTTTTTATCTAAATCAAAGTTAAAGTATTCAAGAATATCGTTAGGATTGTTACACCCAATATAAATTTGTCCATTATTATATGAGCAATATAATTGAGTAATCACTCAGCTGGTTTTCGGCTTTGCTCCTCCAAACCCAAGCATACTTCCGCCGTCATTGGCTGAGCCTGAAATTCTTTTTCATACAGTAAAGCTTCCAATATCACTTTCATAAATAGCCTCATTGAATCCACATTCAATTAAATACAGTCTTTCTTCTGCACTTATAAGGATCTTTATTTTGCCTTCAGCAAATCCACAAGAGATTATTGAGTATGAGTCAGTTTCAACAGAATACAAAAAGAGGTTTGCATTTCGATACCCAGAAATCAATATATTTCCTTGGAATACTACACTATGGCATTTAGATTCAGTTTGATTGTTCATCCTTGCGATAAAGCTATCTAGTTTTGGCATTGCAGCGAGCTTAATCCATCGATTTTGGTCCAAATCAAACTTATTAGATAGAGTTAACGTAGGACTATTTCTATCTCCTCCAAAGCAATAGACACTTCTATTATAATAAATAGCTGATACAAGGCAGCACGGTGTTCCTGATGGCAAAATTCTGACACTATAATTACTATCAATTATTCCAGTAATCCCAGAAAGTGGAAAGAATTTACCATAGCAAAACAATTCGCCGTTAGGAAGCTGAGCAATAGAAGTGCCACAGTCTAATGGTTCTGGAATTTCTAATCTTTTTTGTTCTTTTCTCTCAGTTTCAGTATCATAAATAGCTAAATTCATTCCTTCTCTTGTCATTCTTAAAAGATAAAGAGATGTGACTTGATGGTATGTTTTGAAATAGTCTTGACATGCTGAGTCGAGCTCTGGATTATTAATAGAATTTTTGCTATACAATAGGCAAATTTTCCGAAAATCTCTTTCTGTTTCTCAATTATTGCCTTTGCGCAGAAGAACAGATCTTTTGGTTCTTAACACTTCGGGATTTAATAATTGAGAATCATCATTTTGACTAATTCGGCTATCTATTGCTTCCCAATATGGAGTTTTTTCAACAGAATGAACTAATTTAAGTTTAGGTCTCTCAACGAAGGGGTCAGATTGGGTCGATGTATCTCTAGATGAGCCTTTCATAATAACTGATTTATTAATTAAAAAATAAATTAATTATTACCATTATTTATTTATAACTGTTCCTTGAATAATAAAGACATTATTTTTTTATATTTTATGCATGTTCACATATATATTTCTCAAAAGATGTTCGCAATAGGAATCAGAAATATTTCAAAATGCAGTATTGCTTCCAAAGTTCAATCAATACCTTCATATGAGTATTATCAATTGTGAGAGTTATTATTTAGGATTTAACTATTGAGAATATAGAATTAGCTGCTTGGTAGTTTTGTGCATGATTTTTCATACTATCAAGATGATTTTTTTGTTTTAAACCTTATTTTCATTCAATTTTTATTTCACAAATCCAAAATAAATTAATTTAAATATTATTCAAAAATAAGCGCGCCTTAAGGATATTTTATTGAAAATGAAAGATTGACACTTGCGACAGCTAAAGAGGCTAAATATATGGATCACGGTGAAAAAGACCATTTAGCAATTAATAATTTTTGAAATTATTTAATAATAGTGTCATATAATCATAGAAGTCTGGATCGTTCAAATCTTGATATTTGATCACAAGTCATGCTTTCAATATCCATTGAATCAAAGCAATTTTTAAATACACTTGAAAATCTTTTATCTTTTTTTACAATGTTGTCGATGATATAATGTTTTTCTTCATTATATAATTTCTCATTTTCCCTGAATATTGTTAATCTATACAAATTAAAAATTTCTACTCCAATCCGATGAATTTCTCATCTACTTAACTGTTCAAAATTTAATCCTTTATACTTATCAACTGCTTCAATTAGAGCTGTATTAGGCATTGTTGAAATATCATCTTCTTTTTTAGATATACAATACATATCGCTACTTGTATTGAGATTTTTGCAGCTAGATAAGTGACTTTGGTTGTTGCTGGGTTTTTCGTTATTTTTTGGGGATGCTGATTTCTTGAAATTGATAATCATAGCAAAACAATCAAGAAAATTCATATTAATAATTATTGTACATATAAATTGAATCAGTATCAATTGTGGGAATTATCACTCCAGAATTTAGCATCTTAGGATAATCATGTTTTATGAAATATGGCTGTCAGCTGTTTCATTGTATGGGAAAATTAAGAAAAGTCTAGGTTTAATCTCATAACTACTATTAACAATTAACTTTGTTGCAAATATATATATCAACTCTATATTTATATAAATAGATCTATTAGAAAACTAAAAAATAGATTTATTTTCTTCAATTTTATTGAGCTCTTTCTTATCCAAGTCAAATTTTAAGTATTCCGCTCTATCTTTCATATCAATGCACCCAATATAAATTTGCCCTTTATTATATGAGCAATACACTTGAGGAAGCATAGAACTGATTTTTGGCTTTGCCATTCCTATAAAACCAAATCCTCCACTATTATCAGCTGGGCCTGAAATTCGTCTTCATACCGCACAGCTTCCAATTTCACTTTCATATATTGATTCTTTAAACCCGCATTCAAGTAAATACAGTCTTTCTTCTGTACTTATTAATATTTTTACTCTGTCTTCTGCAAACTCAAAATTAATTGTCGAATATGAATCAATATCAAAAGAATATAATAATAAATGTGCATTGCGATACCCACAAATCAATATATTCTCTTTAAATATTACACTTTGGCATGAGGATTCAGCTTTATTATACATTTTTGCTATAAAGCTGTCTAGTTTTGGCATTGCTGCTAACTTAACCCATCGATTTTGATCCAAATCAAATCTACTGGATAAAGTTAATGTAGGGCTATTTCTATCTCCTCCAAAACAATAGACACTTCTGTTATAATAAATAGCTGATGCGAGAGAACAAGGCGAACCTGATGGCAAAATACGGATATTGTAATTAGTGTCAATTATTAAGGCCACCCCAGAAGAACCCATGAATTTGCTATGGCAGAATAATTCACCATTTGGAAGTTGAGCAATAGATGTTCCCCAGTCTAATGGTTCTGGAGTTTCTAATATCTTTTCTTGTTTGCTTTCTGTTTCAGTGTCGTAAATACATAATTTAGTAAGGCTTCCAGCAATGTTTATGAGATAAAGAGATGAGACTTGATGATAAGTTTTGACATAGTCTTGATATGCTAAATCAAGATCTGGGTCAGTAATAGACTTATTGCTAAATAATAAGCAAACTTTTCGGAAATCTCTTTCTGTTTCTGGATTATTCCATTTGCTTAAAAGGACAGATTTTTTGGCTCTTAGGATTTCAGGACTCAATAATTCTGGATCATCATATTGACTTATTTGTCTATCATTAGTTTCAGTGAATAAAGATTCTTTATATATATTAGGCTTAGAATTAGCCCAATTGAGTCCTTTTGGTTCCATATTATTCACTTTTCATTTACTGATAAAATCTTAGCTACCTTGATCACACTATCTATATTAGCCTCCATCATCACTTAAACAATTTTCATACACGAAAATTGATATAAAATACCGATCTATTCATTATGCTTACTGGAATAAGGTTTAAAATTGAATTGTGAATTATATAATTGGAAGTATAAATTAATTTCATAATTGATTGAAAATGAAATTTAAAGTAGAAATATGGATTATATGCTAGGAGAAAAATTAAAAGTTATTTAATTTTTTTATTGTGAAAGACCTTATAGTAAAAAATTTGCCAAAAGTTTTTAGGACCTGAAAAACCATTAACAATTAATCCTGCAAAGCATGCTATTTTCTTTTATTATTATTATGCTATATTTTATTTCTATTACCTTGTAAGTCAAATTGCAATTATATATAATTATATTAATTAGAATTAGCATATTCAGTCGTCTGATACTTAATAAATGGATTCAGAGAAATTACATTCAGACAGCATCACCCCCCAGAAAAAGAAAATCCAGGATCTCTTATCCGGATCAAATTCTGAATTAAGTCCATTACTGCAAGACTTTTCCAGCGATTGATTTTCAGAAATGATGACACTTCCTCCTGAAAATCAAACTGCAGCTAGATTTCAAAATGAAGAACAAGAATTTCAAGCATCTAAGCAGTCTCTTCCACAAGAAGAAGAAAAAACTTCAGATGATTCAAATACAGTAGGCTTCAGGATCTTAAACAAGATGGCTATCAATATTTTGATAAATCGAGCAGCTGAAATAATGCGAAAAGGAGGAAAAGAAAACTTAAAAAAAGGTGCAAGATTAATTGAACGGATGGCACTTAGCGGTGACATGACTGCAGAGCACAACCTTGGAATTTGCTATTTATATGGCCTTGGCAAAGAAAAGTCACTGGAAGAGGCTGCAAAATGATTCTCAATCGCATTGTCTAAAGGCGAAAATATGTCGAAACAATATTTGGAGGAGACAATTAGAAAGATTCACAGCTCAAGAAGCACTTTAGACTGCATTTTATTTTAAGTGCTGAATTAATAAAATAGTGTTGATATTAAAGTGAAAGATATTGAATTTGAAAAAATGAAGTTTTATAATACTATGAATAGTAATTAGATCATATAAAAATTTAAATAAATTTTTATTTATTCTGGATCTTTATCTGAAATTTTAGTAATAATAAAAGTAATATCATTTTTACACTGCATTGGATGTGCATAATTTGCAAAATGCAAAGATTATTTCGATCCCAGTTTGTATAATTTTCCAGATTATTGGTAAAGCGATTCACCATTTATGTTATCTATCTATTCTTAATCATAATTGATATAAGAGGTATTATATTGCATCGCTTCAAGCAATTTGAATTCAATTTATGGAATATTGCTAATATAATCTATCTCTCATCATCAATGTGCAAAGTTTTCCATTGAATAAATATTTTTTTAGATTCTTTAGAGTTTATAACATTAATTAATATTAAAGATATAATCCATAGCAGAATTTCTAAATTTGAAGATTAATCTCTATCTTCATTAGACAATTTTCATACCGTCAAATCAAAAATTCATTTAAAATATTAACCTACTTACTGCAATGAAATGATCTAAAATGGACAGTTGCCTTTTAGTAAAGGCTAGAGGTGGCCGTTCATTGAAATTTCTTGCTCCAAACAAGGCTCAGGTCTTTGATCCATTTGGAAATCTAATTTGTAACGATGCAGAGATAATTTATTCAGGGATTGAATGTTCACAAGCCTTGAAACTTTTGGATAAGGGAAACTCATTTTTGATTGATTTTGCAAAAAGTCCACAAGGACAGCATTGTGTCATAATAGGACCTTATGGGCTCAAAGGAGGGTCTGCTCTTTCAAGATCTGAGGAAAATAAGGGTTTAAGAATATTTGAAAAAAGAAACGATAAGCCAAAAGACAAAATAATTAAATCTCAAAGCAATCCAACTCAAAATAGCACTCAACATCCTACAAATAGTGCTCTGAAAATTCTTGGAGATAATAAATCACAGATTTTTAGTCAGCAAAATTCTGCAGAGTTAGAACAAGAATTTAGAATGACTTGCTCGATTTATGAGAACAGTCCTCATGATCATTCATTGGCTCAGGCTTATCAAAAATACGTCAATACTTATCATCAAAAAACATCTGTTTATAATCTTAAAGAAGAAAATAAAAGAACTACTTTATATATTTACGACACAGAAAGTGGAAATCAAGAAAAAATAATCTTGCAAACTCCAGAAGTCTTAAACGTCGGTACTTGCATAACTCAGCTCCCATGTGGTAAATTGTTCTGTTATGGCAAAGAAAGTTCTCCACGTTCAGGAATTACATTGCTAATCGAGGAGAATTATGAAACTCAAGTTCTTCCATCAGGAACTCCTTGTATAACCTCATCAGCTATCTATTTCAATCAAAATATTTATTGCTTTGGAAGAAAAGACATTGGTTTAACTCTATCTCGCAGATTTGATTTGGCTGAAAATCGATGAAGAGAATTAACTCCAATGCTGCAGCCTGATTGGTACTACAATAGTATAATATTTAATGGAAATATTTTGATTTCTAGATACAAGAATAGAAATCTTTTGCTATATTCAATTGATATTGACTCTTACTCCACAATTCCTTATGAATTTGCAGAGGAGAAAGTAAAGATTTTGATAAATGCAGAGAGATTGTATTTGATTGAATGTCCTAATGGATGGATGTATGAAAGCGAAATTGGAAGCGATGCTGATTGGAGACGAATTATAGAAACAACGGTCAGTTATCATGCTGATCAAGTGTATTGGACGTATAATAAAGGAGGAGTGTATATTGGAGCCGTTCACTGATGAGCAGGTTTAAAATACTACAAGTTTGATTTGAATATAAAAAGATTGATTGAGTTTGGCAATGATAAATAAACTTTTAAATATTACTGAAATGTAAAAACGAATTATGAATTATAATTGAAGATGTAAAATGAAATTTTTATAGTATGATTAAAAATTAAGTTTAAATTAAAAGATGGGTTATAGTTTAGAAGATAAAATTCATCAAAAAATATTTAATTAAGTTAATCTTCACTTATGCGCCCATCCTTAAACATGCCTTCAAACTTTTCTCCAGTCGACAATATTAACTTGCCTTTGCCATTTTGCAATCCATCAACCCATTCTCCTTCATAGATATCTCCATTCGCATGAATATATTTCCCATAGCCATTTCTACGATGTTCACTCATATGCCCTTCATAAATATCTCCATTGCTATACCTCCATACCCCATATCCATGCGGCTCATCTTCTTTTCATTCTCCATCATACACATCTCCATTTTCATACTTCAAGATCCCATGTCCTTCTTGAATCCCAAACTTTATTTCTCCTTCATATTCTTTTCCAGACGCCCAATTCGCTTTTCCTTTTCCATTCAGTTGATTATCTTTCCATCCTCCTTCATATGTATTTCCATTTACATAAATACACTTCCCAACTCCTTCACATTTCCCATCAACAAAATTTCCTTCATATACATCTCCATACGCCCACGTATATTTCCCATTCCCATTGGGCAGATCATTATTTCATTCTCCTTCATATACATCTTTTCCTTTACTTATAAATTTTCCTTTTCCACACCTGATCCCATCTACAAAATCCCCATCATAAACTCCTCCATTTTTTAACGTCAAAAATCCTTTGCCATTTGGCTTGTTATTTTTAATGCCTCCATGATAAATATCTCCTTCTAAAGAAATTCTGGATTTTTCATTATCAGAAACTGGGTTCCAATACGCATTTTTTAGGCTTCCAAAATTAGAATTTATTTTTAGCCTTCATGAATTATCAATAGGCTCAAGTAGATCTCTGATTTCTGCTTCTAGCTTTGCAATAGGTACAAGATTTGGCTCTCTTATCATTATTTTGATGCATCATTCTTCAAAAGCGTCACGGTAAAGTTCATAATTATTGAATTCTTCAGCGAGTTTTTCAGTGTTCATGGTAAACATTTTATCAAATTCACATACAAAATTCTGGGTGCTTACTTTGTTGATTTTTTTGGTGGCTTCTATTAGGTCGTCATAGCTGTCTGCAAGTCTTGATAAGTGAAAAAGGCCGACTTCTAATGAGCGTCTTATTATGTCAATGGCGAGACCAGCATCATAAGTAAGTTTGTCTCGGAAAAATTTGATTTTTTTCTTTTTTTCTTTGATTGTGGAGATAAGGGTGTCTCGATTTTCGTCGTTTACTATTACAAATAATTGAGTGAGTTCGTGAGGAGAATTTATGTGTCTTTGGACATGGGTGTTGCAAATTTTGGAATTAGGAGAGCATTTACAAGAGAAGATGGCTTCTTCGGGGCAGTTGGGGACAGAGCAATCAGAACTCATTAGGCAAAATATTAAAGATTATAGACATTTCTAAGAGAAATGATGATGTGTGGGTTGGAAAATGGATTATAGAAAATGGGGAAGTAAAATAATTTTTTTGGGAATTTGGATTTAGGAAAATTAATTATATTTTTAGGTAAAGCCTGAGCATAATAAATATTATTTTAATGTAATAATTCTTTATTCGCGTTTTGAATGAATCCAATAGAGTATATAGAATTAGCAAGAATTGCATAAAAATTTATTAATAATTACTTGAACCTGATGCATGATTTTACAACTTCATTAATATATTCAATATTATTATCACATTCTTCAGCTGATTTATCAAGAATTTATTATTTGCAAATCCACCAAAATCCATTTAAACAATAAAATATGATTACCACTTTAAGGTACTCTGAAGGTTTTTTCAGAAATTTATCAGGCTATATAGGCCAAACTGCCCCTATAAGAGCCCAACCTTCTCATCTTCCTCCACCCCAAGCTGCACCTGCCCCTGTCACCCAAGTCCAAGAGCATCAGCCAGAAGCCAAACAAGAATCCAAGCATTTTAAGAACGAAGATCTTTACCTTGATTATGAAGACAAACCAGCAAGATCTCAAGGTCCTTTATCAAAATCAGCTACTGGATTAAGCTATAATAAAAGAGAATGGATTTTACGTCAAAGAAAAGATTTATCTGAAGAAATTAATAAGGCAAGATCTAGAGTTGATGAAGAAAATGCAAGGAGAGATGAAATTTTGAAGCAAGAACAAGAAAAAATCAATGAAGTTTATGCTGCTCAAAGAAAATTAGAAAATCTCATGAAAGAACAAAGCTCAAAGCTATTTAAGTAAAATTGGATTTGAATTAAATGCATGAGATTTATAATATATTTTAAGATTTGATATAAGTTTTTTGTGAAGCTATTATAATCTACTTAAAACAACCGTAAATAGCAATAAAACTGCTCTATGGCTTACTAAATATACTTCAGAAACATCTTGCAGTGCCCATGATCAAATTTAATAAAAACCTGCAAAATAATCAATGCAATTGAGAAACCTTTGTATTAAACAAAGAGATTTCAATATAAGAATCGCTAGTGTTTCAATAAGGTGAAATGAAAATAAACTCTTTAGAAGGCTATAAAAACAGCTGATATTTAGGGTTGTAGAAACAAGTTTTTCAGCTCTTAACGAAAATCCTATACCCTTAAAGTAAGCAGAAAGTAATAACTATGAGAAGCTCAAAAGAATGCAAAATTAATTTTTGATAAAAGTATCATAAAATTGGATGAAGCTGAAAAAAATACCATGCATTTTTTCAACCCTCATTTTTGATAGTAAAAAAAGGGGTCTAGTTAAAAAAGGCCAAAATTCTAGGAGATGACATAAAGTAAATAAGATGAGATAAATGATATCTTGATATAAGGATTTATTTTAAACAGCAATTAATGCTTCTACTCAACAGTTTAAAAAAAGCCAATCTCACTATCACCATTTGCACGCATAAGCTATCAATATAAAGCTGGATTATTTTAAATACAGGCAACTTTATTAAAGTTAAAAAAAATATAAAACGCTATGGAGAAACTGAAAGATATTTAAGTCAATTATTAGATCCCCTTCTCATCCACGAAACTTCACTATGAAGTTGCCGATTTTAAGATGTGCTTCCTGGCGATCCAGCATCAGTTATAATTAAACCTTGTGAAAGACCAGTAGCATAATCAATGTAATTCGCTGCTGAATCTTGTGTTCAAACTTCAAAAACACAATCATAAGTACCTGCTGAAACTGGAGGAATTACGTGAGGTATTGTAATAGTTATTAATCCAGCTGTGAAATCAGAAAATTGAGAAATTGTCAGATAATATGAAGAGATTCCACAGTTGATTTTGTGAGTACTATCAAGATCATTCAATCCTGAAACTGTGCAAGTGCTTGAAAAGTAACTTCAGGATGAGCTTAAATGGACTGTTATTTTGCCATTTTTTGGAATATTGTGGATTGTTGTAATTGTAATAGTCATAGTTGAATCAACAGAGTCAGGGCCAGATGCTACAAGTGATGAGGAAGAACAAGTGATTGCTGAGGAAAGGGAGCCTGTATAAACTGATCCAGAAATAGAAGTGATGTCATCTATATAACAAGGTACTCCAACCTGAGAATCGGCAGCAAAAAGAGTAAAACCAGCATTATTTGAAAGAGCACCATTGATTCCAGAGTATCCTGGAGAAGTTAATCCTGTTACAATTATTGTGCTGCCTGTTGGTCCAATTGTAAAAGCTGGATCATTTAAATTTGAGCCAATCACGAATCCACCTATTGCATTATCATTAGAATTTGAGGCATAATATGTAGATTCTGCAGAAGCTCCTCCAACGGAAATTGAAGGTGAAGTCACAGTAAATCCAACAGGGAGCCCAATTCCAATGTAGTGAAATAGGGTGAAAACTGGATAGGTTGCAGAAGAAATTATCAAATCACCAGAAGATGAGATAGATCATGTGCTTGCTGTAGAGCCGCCAGTTAATGGCATAGCAGTATTTGTTAAATATTCTGAAGAAGTACTTTGGTATAAGTAATTTTTAAGAGTTGGATCAATGGGAGTGGTGTAATAAATAGCCAAAACACTTGAAAATGCCGTTGTTGGATACGTTCCAGCAGATAAATAAATATTTATATCAGAATACTGATGTAAAATTCCGCCTCAACCTGCAATTTTAATAATTGTAGGGGAATCAGTTGTAACCAAAATTGCTGTAGGAGTAGATAACGATGATGATGAAAAGTGCAATGGAATAATGTTTCCAGAGCTTAGGCCAGTGCCAAGATCTTCAGCATTTGGCAACTGAATTTCAATTGCAAAACTGTATGTTGGAGAGCTGAAATCAAAATCCATAAACTTAGCTCCGAAGGCAACCTTCAGGGGGATTCCAGATCCAACGTTATTACGGCATAATGGCTGCGCATAAATTTGAGATCCTCTATAATCTTTGACTAGAACAGAATAAACAGAGCTTCCGATTTCTCTCTGAGTAGCTGTTGTTACTATAGCGTAACACTCATAAAATGTGCCTAAATTTGAAGCCACATATGGCAAAGCAGTATAAGGGCCCGCAAAAGCCATTATATAATATTGATTATATATAGATACAGGAGCATTGAATGATACAGATATTGTATTTCCAGATATGCTGGAACTGCCTTTGGTTGCTTGGGCTAAAAGTTGTGAAGATGAAAGATCGCTATCTAATTCATAAAAAGAATAAGAATAAGATATATAAGGCAAATTATAAGACAACTGTCTTGAATTGGGCAAGTTAATTGATATAGTGGTAGATGTTGTTCATTGCGTAAAATGTTTAAATTCCCAATATAAATCAATATCTGTATCAGCACCAACTGAGTAGCCAGATGTAAATAAGCCCGAATTAGAAAGTCCTGGATATGGTCTAGCCGATACCTGATCATATCCATGAAATCTAAACCCATCAAGAGCTATATTGTTGTTATTAAATTCTCATTGTGCTAATTGAAAACCAGAATCAATGTAAAATCCTGATCCATCTTTAGTTATAATTGATGAGATTTTAGCACCTTGCGATAAATTAAACAGTAAAACTACACTAATAGATCCAGCTCTTTGAGAATTTTCAAAATTAATTGAAAATCAGGAGGTGCCATAAAAATTGCATGACGTGCCAGATATGAAGGGAGTTATGTAGCATAAACCACTTGCACCGCCAGAGCCATCTAGTTCTGATCATCAGTTTGCAGTTAATGGATCAGCATTAATTAAGGTAAATTCCGCTTTTCCTCCTGCTGGTATATCATGTTGTGTTACAAAGGTCACTTTTATAAAAATGCTTAAGTATGGAATAATTTCGTATGCAGGAATTCCGCTGACAGTAGTCCATGTAGCTGTAATTGAGCCCTCCACAGGTGTAGTTGGGCCACTTGATGCTGTATACGCTGCAAGCAATGTATTGGTTCCCCATCTTCAAATATTGATTTTTCAAGAATTTGAACTTGAAGGCTGCTTATATAGCGGATATATGAAATTTGAAATGCTAATTTTGACAGATAAAGTGCCTGATGATAAATAAACATCTTGGGAAAGACCATAAATATAAATACTATTATAAGTTGATAAAGCGGACTGAGGACCAATCAAAGAACTGCTTTGCTCTGCTAGTGCACAAGGTAGATTATTATCTCCATTTGGACCTAAAAGAGGATTTGTTATGCCTGGTAAAGCAATAAAAGCACAAGTAATTCTTGAAGAAGTTTTGTATGACAAAGCAGGGACGATTTCAAAAATGTCATGCTTCCAGAGATTTTGGGTCAAGCTGAATTCAAAAAAGAAAGTATCAATTGACCCAATCATTGGATTTTCAACAGAACTTGTCACAATCAATGCTGATGATGTTGAAACAGCATTGGCAGATCTAATAAAACCAAATAGATAATTCGCATCATAAATTTTTCCTGTTGTTGATGATCTTGTAATAAGAGCAAAAGGTCCAAAAATACCAGCAGATATGGGTAAAGTAAAAGCAGAAGAAGTCAATGTGATATCTTGATATCTTTCAAAACTTGAAACAATGAACAAAGGACCTCCAGATAGTCCTGTAGGAAGGTTTATTTGAAGAACGCCACTTGTAAGAGTATTACTGGGTGTAAAGCTAAATGTAAGCTTAACAAATGATTCTGCATTAGTTTGAGAGAGTTGAATTGGGCTATTTACCCAAGTGTTCTTTGGTCATGAGATTCTGCCAGGGTTTAGCTTTGAGTTCTCAAACTCAATCGAGATACAAGCAGCAAGCCTAATAAGAGCTATTAAAAGCATTAGACTAATTATAAAATCTGACTAGATTGATTTATTATTAATTCAGTTTATAGTAATAGCAAATTACTCCCTCTTAAATAATTATAGAAAGAATTCAAATAAAATTTCTCTCATAACGACTTAGCAGATTTGTTTTGCAATTAACTCTTTATTATGTGGTACTTCACAAAATATCTCGAAATCATTATTTTTTAACTTCTAACAGAAGTTTCTGTTAAATTGCTTGCAATCCATCCACGAAATTTCGCTATTCAATGTATGAACATTTCATGTACTTCCAGGTGACCCTGCTGCATTTATAATTATATTTTGTGAAATGCTTATAGCACGATCAATGTAATTTAACGCAGAGTCTCGTGTATAAACTGTATGAACACAATTATAATTACCCTCTGAAGCTGGTGGAAGAACATGAAGAATGGTAATAGTAATTAATCCAGCTGGAAAATCTGAAAAATCACTGATCGTTAAAGTATACCCTATAATTTCACAGGCAACTTTGTGGACACTGTCAAGATCAGCTAATTCTGCAACAGTGCAAGTATTTGAATAGAATGTTCAATTCGCATCCAAAAGAAGTACTATAGTACCGTTTTTAGGGATTTTATGAAGAGTTGTCACTGTAATTATCATTGTTGAGTCGACAGAATCAGGACCAGCTGCTATTGGTGATGATGAAGAGCAGGTAACTGAGGTAATCCATCCTTCAATAATTGTGCCTATAATAGAAGAATTGTCTGCCACTCAGCAAGATGAGCCAGGAGTTTGATCTGCAACAAAAAGAGTAAAAGAAATATTATTTGTTGGATAAAAAAGAGGCCCAGAATATCCTGGTGATGTTAATCCACTTACAAAAATATCAGTATTTCATGTTCCAATTACAAAAGATGGGCCATTGTTGCTCATTCCAATTATGAACCCTCCATTAGCTAAGTCATGTGCGTTAGAAACAGAGTAAACACTTTCTGGTTCAGCACCGCCTACAGTAATTGATGACGAAGATAGTGTAAATCCAGTAGGAAGTCCAATTCCAATGTAATTGCCTTGTTGTGTTGTTATTGGCGATCGTGCAGAATTAATATATAAATCACCAGAGGATGAAATAGATCAAGTGCTTGATGTATAGCCTCCAATTAGCGATGTTTGAGTATTTGATAAAGTAACAAAGCTGGTGCTTTGAAATAAGTAATTCTTAAGGTTTGAGTCTAAAGAAGTTGTGTAGTAAATAGTCACAACACTAGAAAACGCAGTTGTTGGGTACTGCCCTTTTGGTAAAAATATATCTATAGAACTTCCTCCTGTAGTTAATACTCCTAAACCATTGATTTTAATAATTGTTGGATCTGTTGTTTTTACCAAAACGGCGGTCACAGATGATAATGAAGAAGATGATGGAAGAATGTTTCCTGCATTTATGCCAGTTCCAAGATCATCGCCCTGTGGTAATTGAACTTCAAGAACAAAACTGTATACTGAAGAGGTGAAATCAATATCCATATTCATTGCAAAAAAACTGACAACTATAGGAATTCCTGATGCGACATTATTTATGCATAATGGCATTGCGAAAATATGACTACCTCCATAATCTTTAATAAGCACTGAATAAACTGAGCTTCCAATTTCTTTAGTAGTAGATGTTGTTGCTATTGCGTAGCTTTCATAAAATGTACCCAGATTTGATGCAACATATGGCAAAGCAGTAGTTGGGCCACCAGCAGCAATTATATATGATAAATAAACAGGATTGGACATAAATGATATAGATAATGTATTATCTGACATACTAACGATCCCATTTGTTGCAGAAGTTAAATATTCAAAATTTTGTAGATTGTAATCTAATTCGTAAACACTGAATTCGTTTGCAATATAAGGCAGATTATATACTTGAGAAGTGGAGTATGGGAGATGAATTGTTATTGTGGTATTTGAAGTCCATGTTCTATGGGAAAATGCTCAGTATAAATAATTCGACGTTTCAGCACCCTCTAAATAGTTATATGCATATCAGGTTCCACTATAATCATGTGGATATATAGTTGACCTAGCATCCCCATATGCATGAAACTTAAAATAAGATAAAACCACATTGGTCGGATTTAATGCCCAGTATGCTAAATTATAGGAAGCATCAATAATTGCTGGTCCATATCTTGTTAATATTGATACTATTTGAGCGTCTCCATAAAAAATCAGTAATAAAGCTATTCTAATGGATCCAGCATTTTGAACATTCGCAAAATCTATTATAACACTACTGGTACTACCTGCAATACATGTTGCGCCAAATATTGGTGGAGTTATGTAGCATTGTCCATTTACTCCCTGACTGCCGCCATCAAGTTCTGACCACCAATAAGCAGTTAAAGGGTTAGTATTTGAGAAAATTAGTTCAGCCCGCCCACCTGCTGGTATAGCATGCTGTGTGTTAAAAGTTATTTTAGTAAAAACAGTCATCCCTGGCGTAACTTCTTCTTCTGGAAGTCCACTTATTGTAGCTCATGAAGCAGTGATTGAGCCTTCTGAAGGTGTAGTTGGACCACTTCATGCAATATAACTAGCCAGCAAATTATTAGTTCCTCATCTTCAAATATTTATTTTCCAAATATTTCAATTTGAGTTCTGCTTAAATAAAGGATATATAAAATTTGAAATACTAATTTTAACGGATAAAGGGTTTGAAGGCAAGTAAACATCTCGAGAAAGGCCATAAATGTAAACACTATTTAAAGATGATCGGGTAGATTGAGGACCGGTTAAAGAAGTACTTTGAGCTGCCAATACACATGGCAAGACATTGTTTCCTAAAGGCTCATATAGAATATTTGCTACTCCAGTCAAAGTGATAGAAGTGCAAGTAACACTTGAAGAAGTGTAATAGGTTTCTGCTGGAATGATTTCAATAATATCATATTTCCAAAGATTTTGCGTCATGTCGAATTCAAAAAAGAGAGTGTCCATTGATCCAATCATTGGATTTTCAGCAAGATTTGTCACTGTAAGTGCCGAATAAGAAGCAGAGCTAGTGGATTTTATAAAGCCAAATAAATAATTTGCATCGTAAATTTTTCCTGTTGTCGATGATCTGGTAATAAGAGCAAAAGGCCCAAAGATGCCTGGAATTGATGGTAAATAGATAGTGTTTGATGAAGTCAAAGTGATGTCTTGACTTGGATCAAAACTTGAAGAAATATATCAAGAGCCATCATATAATTCGTTTGGTAGGCGTATTTCAAGAACACCATTTGTAATAGGAGTGGTAATTGTAAAGCTGAATGTAATTTTAACGTTTGATTCTGCATTAGTTTGAGATAGTTGAATTGGGCTATTTATTCAGGTATTCTTTGGCCATGAGATTCTACCAGGGTTCAGCATTGAATCTTTGACCCCAATTGAAATGCAAATTGAGATTTCTATAAGAGCTAATATTCTTACTAAACTTTTCATTGTGGAATTCAACTTGAAGCTATTTTAATTTTAAGTCATTTTTTATCAAAAGTACTTTTTATCTTCTTTTTTAATGCATTTGATTGGATAATTTCTTGGATTTTCTCAAAAAAATTACAAAAATTTTCAATATATCAAAGAATTGCATTTCTCAAGGCAAAATTCATTTTTGGTTATCAAATTCTATATTTATTCTTATATATATAATTCTGAAAGTATTAGGATGCTTAATATTCAATATTATCCAAATTAAACCGATTTTCCATTGATAAAATATGAGTGCCACATTATCAACCCAATCCTCCGGATATTTTTCTCGTCCTCAATCTACCTCTCCATTCAAACGAATTCACAATTGATCATCCCACGCCAGCTCTTCTAAACACATCCAGCCTATCGAAAAAAATACAAAATCCTCTTCCAAAAATTTAAAGCAAGATTTCAACGATGATTTATCTTCTGACAAGCCACTCAGCGAAGCAGTCATGTTATGCCCAAAAGAAATTCTGGAAAACGAAGAAAATAATTCAGAGAATCCCAATGTAAACTATTTTTTCCAGAAAGCCAAAAAACTCAGAATCAAAGGCGACTTTTTTAACGCAGTTAAAAGTTACAAAAAAGTCCTTTCTTTCAACGAAGATCATTTTCCAAGCTTAATCAACTTAGGAATTTGCTATTTAAAACTAGGCTTGATAACAGAAGCTATCTCTACATTTGATTACGCAATAAAGATAAATGAAAACTCATTTATTCCTTATTTTAACAAAGCACTTGCCCATATTTATTTGCAGCAATATAGTGAAGCTGTTAAATGTATGAACAATGCTTATATCATATTAAATGAAAAAGCGCCTGAAGAGCTATTCAGAATAAGAGCACTAGCACTTTATCGGTCTGGGAAAATTGCTGCTGCATTAGATGATATTCAAAGAAATCATACCCCTTTGAAGCCAAAAAATTCTCAAATAGCAAGCGTAGAAATAGAAGAAATAACACCTAATGAAAAAGTCAATAAAAGTGTAAGAGTGGAGCATGCAGAAAAAGAAAGAAGAGTAAATAGATCTTTTGACCAAATTTATGAAAAACCAATAATATGGAAAATTCCACATACAATTAAGGATTTTGATACTAGAAGATTGAATACAAGATCAGTCACCCCAAGCCAAAAATCACCGGTAAGGATTAGAGAACAAAAAACTGTGTCAAGGCCACAGACAAGGCAAAAACCAAAATTTTTCCTTGAAAGAAGAAGGACAGAAAAAAGAAAAAGTACTATTGGAAATGCAAGTCCTAGAATTTCGATAAAACAGTCAGAAATTCAGAGCCCTGCGAATTTTGATAAATGGTTTTCACCAATAAAAGTTCCGGAAAGTCAAGCAGAATTAATGAAAGAAGACGCTTCAGGCTGTTTTCAAAATGATTTATCATTTTCGCAAGTAAAAGAAAATATATTGAGAAATGATGAAATTCATAATAAAATTCAAGAAAAATTCAGCTTATTGCAAATTAAGCTTGAAGAAGATGCCAAAAAACAAATCGCGAAGCTAAATGATGATTTTCTTCCTTTATTAACTAGTGGTCTCTCTGAACAAAATATTCAAGCAGTTAAAAAAGAATATTTAAAAGAAAAATCAAAGCGAAATTTTGAAGAAATTGACCAAATAATCAAAAATTTGAAATTTTTTGCAAGATTTTCAACAGATGTAAGAATAAGCTTGCTGAAAATTTCTGAGCTGCATCATTTTCATACAGGACAAGTTATTTTTAAACAAGGAGACCAAGGAGATATGATGTATGTCATAGTGAGAGGGTCTGTGTCTATTGAGAAGACTACAAAAGAGTTTGGAAATCAAACAATTGTTGTTAACTCACTTTATGATGGAAGCCAATTTGGAGAGCTTGCATTGATAAATAGCATAAGATCAGAAGGGCAAGTGAATGAAAGACTTGCTACTGTAATTACAAGTGAGCCATCTGAAATGATATCAATTCCAAAAATGGAATATAACAGAATTCTTTTAAATCAGTTGAAAAGCAACATGGAAGCCAAAATTATGTTTTTAAGCAAGCTTCCTCTATTTAAAGGAGTCGACCCAATCTTTCTAATCCCATTAGCAAGTAATATTGAACCAGTTACCTACGATTTCAACGAAGTGATTTTGGAAAAAGGTGAACAGCCTAAAGGTCTCTATATCATTATGAAAGGCAATGCAGCCGTTATTACTGAAGGATACTCTGTAAAAAACCGCACAGGCAGCGAATACGCCAACGTCAAAATAAGAAAACCTTCTCCTAAACCCTTCTATATGGGAAATATCAATCCTCCCGAAAAAGAAATCAAAAAGA
>CATKHM010000391.1:0-20218 GCA_949751825.1 Blepharisma undulans
TTTTATTTAGGGGAGAATTTTCACCTTAATGATGATGATAATTTTTGCTGCACCAAGCTCACTTCAGCTGCTAATTATATGCGAAGAAAGAAAAAACCAGGAAGAAAACATGTCAAAAGTAATTGTTTTCGTGTATGGGTTTGCTACATTTTTGATGCCTTTATGGACTTCAATCTTTTTGTGGCTGCTTTATCGCTAATCATAATAAAAATTATAAATAATTAATTTATTGAAATCAGTTTTTCAAAAGAACTGACATTTACATAATTTTAACATTAAAATGGTAAATGAAATTATTGTGAAAGTAAAAGTTAATAGATGTTAGAACTGGCCTTTGCACTGCTTATATAAGTCAAGATAACTCTGGCACATCCCAATGTCGTTTTTATTGAATTGAAGACAGTTTAAGAAGTTTTGATTCTGCTCAGAGCATGGCTCTTGGATTTGTTGAGGCTGAGACTGGACCTGAGCTTCCTGAGAGTGACTGCTGCCACTTCCCATGAGTCCTCTAATTGCTTGATGAGCTACTTCGCTTCCTGCTCCAAAGGCCATTCCTTGCATTACAGTGCCTGCTAATGACCCTACCAAGCCTGGACTTTTCTGCATTGGTGGGGCTTGGTAGGATGATTGAGGAGCTTGTGCGGTTTTTGCGGATCTAGTTGGTCCTGAACTTCTTGAAAAACCACTTGATTTCATACCTCCTGATTTTCTCGGCATTTTTATTATTATAATATAAGGGTATGGCTTTAGAATTTCTGGAAATCAAAGGATATCTAAGGAGCAGCCTTCAAACATTAAATTATGAAAGAAAATCAGAAATTAATGTAAAATTTAGATGATTAGTTATTTTATTTGCAGTGATATGCTTTCGAACAGTTATATTCTTGTGATAAATTGGCCTATTCTTTCCCTTAAGCCTACAATAACTTCGTGAGCATGCTTAATGATAAACTATAAACATAAAACATCATTAGCTTGATATAATCTCAATTATTAAGTTATTGTGAAGAAGCTAGCTGGATTTTAAAACTAATATTATAAAATCTCAAAATTAAATTTTTATTGAAATTCAAATAATTTTATATAATAAGTTTAATCTCTTGGTGAGTAAGCTTCTCCTGAGGCGTTTTCTTTTTTAAGATCCATTAGTGCTTCAATTAACTGCTCAACTCCACCTATCATTCCTCCAATGTTAACCTGAATTTGATAAATTTTATGTGGACTCGACTCTAGAGTTCTATATGAAATTGCACACTCTTTAAGAATTCTTTCTTGCTTAGAATAAGGTTTGCTTGAGGAAGTAATTGATATATATTTATTATCAATCGCAGGAACCCCAACAATATCTTTTGCAAGCAGTCTTACGCCATAGTAATCTTTTTCCTTAATAATGAAAATCCCAATCTGGCAAACAATCAAGAAAAATTTTATTTTTCTATACCTGACTTCTGAATAAAAATAAATTTGTTCGAATTGGTATAATTTATTGTATTTTCTCATTGCGAACTGCCCCATAGCATTAATAGGCTCATAAGGATACAATACTTTATCTTTATAAAAAGGCCTAGGGAACCTGATTCTTCCTTGAAGTCTCAGCTTGTGTTTCTTCTTTGCGAAATTTCCAATCCCAGAAAAAGCATCACTCATAGTTCCAACAATGACAGCTGCAGGCTTTGTAACAGTCCCAATAATTCCTTTGCCAATCCCAGTAAGCAGTCCTTGCAATCCTCCTTGTGTAGCTCCCTTTATGGGCGAAGTAATAATTCCTGTGATTCCATTTAAAAATCCATAAGAAATCTGCTTGAATCCTTGCCCAATTCTGTCACCCAAATTTTTCTTCTTTTTCGCCTTCATTGCTCTCATAGCATTTTGGAAGTTTCTATCCAGTGTCAAAGCTGTCAAGACTTTTCCAATTCCTCCACTTAAGTTTCCAAAGCTCTTAAATAGTCCATGCATCGTATGCCTCACAAATCCAACACCTCCTTTAAGCAGAGTTGGCACAAACTGTTTTTGGGAAGTAAATAAAGCAACAGTGGGATATAAAAGCATTTCAGTGACTCCTGCTTTTAAAGAATTGATGAGTGCAGCTGGGTTGCCTAGAAGTTCTACAGAGCCTACTATTTTGTAGAGCTCTCTTATAGCTTGAGAACGATAATGATTGAACATTGAGTTGAAAAACTGAGATTTTGGCTGATAAATATTGGTCATGTAGTATCCAGCAAGTTTAAGTTCAGTTGATTCTATTGATGTAAGTGCGAAGCCTAAGTCTGCTAAAATCTGAATAATATTTGTTTGTGTCGCCTTGGATTTACGATTGTAATGGTTTTTATCAATAGTCACACAGAATTCCAAAGGATTTATTTGAATTTTTTGTATAAAGATTCTTTTATCAGATAGCAAGTCTTTTTCTGAGTCTAGCACAAGTGGCGCTTCTGCTTTTTCCAGCATGAGTTTTGCACTAGTATCATATGAGCAGCATCTCATTAAATTATTCCCAAAATCCCCGGTAATGGTTGGAGCATTTTCAATAACAGTTTCATTTGAATCAGATCCAGCTCTAAAGCTTTGCTTCACAAAATTAATGAATCCAAGCATATCAATAATCAAAGCTTCATCCATCTGTATTTCCAATGGTGAAAGTGAGAAAAACACACTAATTACGTTATCAATTTCTTTTACTGCCTCTTTTACTATTTGGAAATAAAAAGTATTTTCCTGTTCTCTTGCCTTCGAGTTGGGAAAATAAGGATTAATTACGACTGGCATTGGAGCGTCTTCTTGCTGGTTGTCAAGTTTCATCATGGATAAAGCGATTTCTAGCATTGTTGTCATGTCTGTGAATGTATCATATCTCATTGAAAGGCCACACAAGTATAAATAAAGAAGTTCTTGAGGGGTAGAATCAATGAGGGAAATACCTATTTCTTTTATCATCAGCTGCAAAGAAAGTGCAGGAATGACTTCAGGCTCGTCGCATTGGTTTTCCAGCTCGTTCTTTTTGGCTACTTTGCATTTATCGTCATGCTTTTCAGCTTTGTTTATAAGAGAGTCAGGGCAATTCTGGAATTTCATGATGTGAGTAGCTGATTTCAGCTCAACTTGGACATAGATATACTGCTGAGTGCCTTGTTTAGGAGCCTTAAATGCTGCTTCTATTTTATCATACCAAGCCATGGCATCATTGGCATCTATTCCTTTAAACAAATAAGATTTTATGCAAGACCTGATCTCAAATCTTCTATCTGAATGATAAATAAGCTTTGTACAGTTGAATTCTAAGTTGATTTTTCCTGCTCCTTCGAGAATGAGCCACTTATCAGCCAGTTTTGCAGTTACTCGTTTGCTTTTCACCAATTTTGAGGTTTTCACATAAATTTCTCCTATTTTTTCTATGTTTCTTTCTAATGCTTCTTTTCAAGCTTCTTTGCCAATATTAATAGTATATGTCGCAATTTTATCCAGTTCGTATTCCTTAGTTACATCATTTATATAGATCTGAGCAAAATGAGGAGAAATTTCTTCATCCCAAGTATAAAATTCACATGTAGGGACTCCATCTGTCATTCTTTTAAGCGTTCTTCTCTTTTCTCTCATTACACTACCCATACCAATGACTTGGGCATATTCAATATCATGATCAGTATAATTTTCGAATTTAAAAGGAAGGGATTGAGTTGTATTTACGAACTGAACAATTATCATTGGATCACTACTGACAACAGAAATTTGAACATAATCCTTTTCATGAGTTTTGAGCTTATTTTCAGTCGGCAGTCGTATAAAATATTCTCCAAGCTCATGTATCCTGAACCCTCCTGACCATTTTCTTGTCATTTCAGCAGAAGGTGCAGTGTCTGCAGAAATTCTCAATATTTTCTCTAATTTTGCATTAGACCAGAAAAACGGTATGGTTTGATTCACTTTAAGTGTAATATAATCATTCTGTGCAGTTCCCAGCTGTTTCACTAAAAATTCTCTCTGGTGTAAATTTTTAAGCAAAATTGATGGGCGGAATGTAATTACATTCGTCAGCTGGAAAATGCCAGTTCCTTTTTCAATCGTAACTCCAAGGTCACACTGTGAGCCATCATACTTGACAATGCTTATTTCTCCAGAAGTTCCTGAGTTGATCAATGAGAAATTGGGCGATCAGTGAGAAGAAATTACTTCTGTTTCCGTATCTAATATTGCAACTTTTAGCTTTGAAATTTGTTTGGATGTAGAAAACAACTCAATTTGTTTCCACTTTGCATTTGGGTTGCTTGTAAAATGCGACATGACACTACCTTCACGCTTTGGGTTTCTCTGCATTGGATACTCTGCAGATCTTTCACTGCCACCTCGTGGACCTTCTGATTGGTAGGTTATCAAATCTCCTCCAGTGCCACCCATAGTATACAAATCCAAAAATTTCACTTGTAGTTCTCCTTCTTTTGGCCTTGAGCTTTTTGTAAGCCTAATTCTTTTGAGTTCATTAACCTTTTTTTGTGTCTGAACTGACTTCAATTCAGCTTTTTTTATTTCATCGTCATCAATGTTATCATCATCTCTACTAATTGGTGACATCACGTTCTTTTCAATTTCTCCTTGCTCATCTTCTTTATCAATATTCTGACTAATTTTGTTACCCATAATCAAAGAAGGCTCTGCATATTGCAATTTTAATGTGGATTTGTTTATAATCCAATAGGGAGAATATAATGTAAGTCTAAAGCAGCCATAATCGTCTTTAAACACTCTCAGCCACAAGTAAAGGTCACTATCTTCTCCTCTTTTGTTAGAAATCCTGAACGGAATTCTTTCTTCTTTTTCAATGTCCATTAAATTCAGTCATATTTGTCGTGATCAGTCACAGCCTGGAAGTCTGACTTTTATTTTTATGCGGCTATCGAAAAAGGGAAGGAAAAATAAATGAGAGGTTTCTCCTTGTCTTACTGTGATCTCGCTTAATTTCATATTGTCGATCCAAGTCGATATCAAACAAAACATAGGGAGAGCATTAGTAAAGCTAACAGCTGAGGTTATTATCAGCTCATTTTCATGTATAGCATCTCTAAGATCTATTTCTTTTTTTATTTCCAAGCTATCCAGTATATCATCACCTGGTTTGTATCTTTTACCTTGGCTTTCTATTTTATTTTTGTAGCCTATTATTCCTCTGTCCTCTTTTTTCACTTCAGGCTGATCATTCATAGCAGATGGACTTTTTCTGACTGGAGTGCGATTTGGTAATTCTTTTACTGTTAATGCACAGAAGAAATGCTCATTCAAATTTTCATCTTGATTTTTACAGTACAGGGGAATAAATTTTAGGTCTAAGTACGCTTCTTCTTTATTTTCAAAGCTCATTGCAGGCCTGCAAAGCAAATTTTCATCAACTATCCCTTTGAGACCAGACAGGGTGACGTTTTTTGTTTCTATAACACTTGCACTTGTGACTTCGCTACTATCAATGCTTGTATTACCACTGGCAATTTTCCCAATAACTCTTGATACCTCATATTTTCCTCGCGGCCTTACAAACATTTGGCCTTTGTTTACAGCCACAATTGGAACTGATAGTTTCCCCATTGGCTCAACTTCTGCTTCTTTGAGTGGGTTTTGCAAATTTTCGTCTCTTGTAAATGATACCACAAGAGGTGTTGGCAGATTATTAACCAAAGTGATAGAAGATCTGATAATTATTGTTTTCTGGGCCAATTCTTGATTTCAAAGAATTTCTGCAACTAGCAAGGCAATATTGTGATAATCTTTATCCATTGTTGATTCCATTTGTTTGGGAGCTTTTTTCCGTTGTTTTTTTGATCTGAGGCACTTAAAACAAGCAGATATGTCGATTTCTTCTTCATTATACTTTTTCATATCTTCTTCCTCAATGAAAAAAGCTTCAAATTTTTTGAAAAAATTAAGCTTGAACTGATTCTGGTTGGTTTTTTTGGTTTTTATTTCTACACCTTTTGAATTTTCATTTAAATAGTCAAGTAAGAAAATATGCGCATCTGGAGTATCAATCTCTACATTAGTAATCTTTTTGTATCGGAGTGTAAATTTTTTTCTATTTCCTTGGTTCCCCTCAGATGGATTTACATCAACATCTATAACCTTTCTATCACTAAAAAAATGCTTCATGCCTTTGGTGTGAACCATTCTTGCACTATGATCAAATTCATCACTATTAAAATCTTTAGATTCCCCGTCAGCAATTTCTCTAGAAACACTATTGTTAGAGCCGACTTGCTTTATATCAACTTTAACAGGAAGCCCACTTTGATTAATAAAGCAATAAGGATTGCCTCCAAGATTAGGACGCTCTCTGATGTTATCCAAAGCATTTCACACTGGGTAAATATAACCTAAAGATTCAATAAGTGAATAACTGATATTTACTTGTAAAGAATTGCTGTACTCCTTTAAATCAACACTGACTGAATCTTTTGTGCTTGAGAGCTGTATTTCTACTCCCCAAGGCTCTATAAGAGGCTCCCATGTCATAAGTCTTTGATTAAAATAATCAAGTTCAAGGACACAAAAAAAGCATGCAACTTTTGCTTCTTCTTGTATGTCATGCTGTATGGCTCCTAAGGTTTCTTTCAGAATCAGTCTAAAGATAGGCTGTGTTTGATCATTCATAATATTTATGCATGCTCCATATAAGGCGATGTTCAAGGATTCATTTTTTTCTTCTTCCCCAGGCTGCTGGCATTCAGGATTTTCTGCTAATGAGCTAACTCGTTTAAGCATATCTGGGAGCTCTAATTTAGCTGTTTCTGGGACTGGCTCTGTTTTTGCTTTTGCTATTCTTATTAGTGATGGGGTAGCTGTAGGCCGGCTCAGAAGTTTAGATATTTCCTTCAAAGATTTGATAACGGAAAAACTCAAATGAAAAATTCAGTCAGAATTGTCTTCTTTTAACGATCTTATATTCACTTGAGTTGTCACCCATTTTCCCATATATTTTGGCTTATAAAACATATAGTCAACTAAAAGAGTAAATGGCTCCAAAATGGGCTTAAAATTTCTGGATTCTGCTGAATCAATGTCATTGCCTTTGACAAGATATGCATTTTCGAAGACAACTTCTTGCTTAAATGTTAACGACCCTGGCCCAATAAAGCAGTCTTTATCTCAGTTAATGTCTAAAATCATTGATCCAATTTTCAATAAAACTGCTGGATCTTCTGGACTCTCATAAGAAGTCAAGAATATTAAGCTTCAATCTACAATTCTTAATTTTAATTCCATCCCAGGAGGATCTGAATCATGTATATATTTTACATTTTCCGGAGGAGGAAATTCAGCTGCATTAAAAGCGCATTGAAAAAACCCACTGACAGAGGTCAAGAAATCAACTATTATATAGGTCGCTGTATCTCTTATAGTAACATCGATTATTTTTTTATTCTTCAAAAGAATAGTCACTTCAATCTGTGAAAGGCCTATAGAATCATCATTATACGGAGGAATCTCATCCCCACTCTCATTTCTATGTGCTCTTATATATGAGAGGCTACATACTAATGGATATAAATGGTCAGTATCCAAAATTCGTGTTTCTCGCTTATCATCAATTTCTATTCATTGAATTTTGATTGATACATTTTTTTGCCCATTTCCTTTGAGCTCAAAATAGATATCGAGCGACTGGCAAGTTAGACTACAAAGAAGATTTGTGCTATAATAAATTTCAAAAGGTCTTTTGTCGGCAAACATCTCTTCAGTGCTTCCATCAATGATATACAAGACTAGTTCATTGATTTTTATCTTCATTTCAAGCCAGTTTTCACTATTATTCTCATCAGTGTGTGAAGGGGGATAATTAGGAAGTTCAAAAAAATTTTCAGTGAATATTTTCATCAGTAAATTGTATTGGTCTCTGAATAAATCCATCACAATGCTTTGATATGTAAAATTAAGGCTTATTTCTAGCAGACCAAGCCTTATTTCAGAAAAATGAAGACGTAAGTCAAAGTCAATTGTATTAGTTGTAATTTTGGTATTTTGAGTGTCAACAATATCAAATTCAAGCACATGCAAAACATAATCCTGATCTGGGATTTTTTTATCAGTGCTTTTTTTCTCATCTTCCGATTCATCTTCTGAAAGATCATACTTGGGTCACGCTTTAAACATGCTGTTTGCTCTTCCAAATAACGGAAGAGGCATTTCCTCTTCATTCATTTTATCAAATTCTTCGGATTCCATACTAGGAACAGATTCATCATTTATATCCTCAAGTGGAATTGGAAGATTTCTAGTCCTTAGCATGTTTTGTAGCTGCTTTTCTTCTTCTTGGTCTTCTTTTTCTTCGTCTTTGTTATCAATTTCAGCAGGGTTGGTAATTCTTGGTATCGTCTCTCTATCAAAATCAAGAACTAAGTTTGGATCAGGGTCATAAAAATACAATTCAAAATTTTCTACAACGCACGGCAGAGCAGGAGCCTCTGTGAAATTTTCAAACTTAATAGTTTTTCTCAGTACCTTTTTAATAGATTCTTGCCTTGATTTACTGGGAAGTCCTTCTCTTAATCTTTTCTGTAAAAGTCCCGATGAGTTTACCCTTGACAGCCTTAATAATTCATCTTTTGTTACTGGAGGTGTTTGCATACCTTCTGTCTTTTCTGCTTTGTCTTTTCTCTGTTCTAAATCCAATTCGTAGTGGAATTTTTTGGTGGCGATAAATTCAGAAATTTCATTGTTTCCAAATGTTAAAGAGGTAATTCTTGCAACCAAGCCATCATTAGATATAGAATTTCTGGGCATAAATATGGTAGAATTTAAAAAAATCAATGAAACTTCAGTGCGGCCTTGGCTTTCGGCTGATGATTCTGAGTCTGGAAGCAATGTTCCATAAATTCCATCATAAAAATAGTTTATAAGTTCCAGTAAAACACGGTTAAGCAAAGTGAGTTTTATATCTGATGCTCTGAGCTCAAATAAGGTTTGGAGGGTGGAATTTCGAGGGATCTTACTGTAAGATAGAAAATTTATATCGATTCGTGGTGCTTCTGAGGTTGCTGGGCCGACAATCACAGGGTTGTACGAGCTTGCTAGTGAAATATCAAGTAAGCAAGGATCTATCAAGCTCAATCTTGCTTGCATTTTATTAGAGTAGCTGTCTATAGAGCATAAAAACCTTCTTGTTAGAACTGTATAATAAGGCTGACTATCTTTATAAAAGAGCAAATTGAGATTATTCGTATTTATCAGCAATTTATTCAAAATATGAGGATGTTGGTGTGATCTTTGCTCTCTTAATATATCAGGCGCTTGTATTGAGAAGGTAGGTGAACTCGAGAGACATTGAGAGCATTCATTTACAATACCCATAACATGCTTAATCATAGGAATGCTGATAGAAGCATCAACCTGTCCAAGTCCAAGCTCAATCTCTTGCTCGATATTTTTGAAATATTGAGATTTCGCATCATGAGTTTTAATAAATACAAAAATCCCAGCTTCTTGTTTTCCAAATAAATCATAAGCTTTCATTTTATCTCCATTTGCAAGACTATCAATAGGAAACAATGTTCTCATATGCAGAATTGTTTTTGGTGTCTGATCCAGTTTCGAATGCTCAACTATCGTCACTTCTTTAGACCTAAAAATCAGGTACTGGTCAAAAAAGGAAGATGTTAAACTAAGCGTTGGCTGCTTTATTATTAATGCATACTGATTCGAATCTGTGTATAATTTTATGCAAATTGCATTGAAAATAGCAGAAATTAGCTGCTGTCTTTGCAAGCATACAACAATTGACCGATGCAAATTAAAATCCAAATAAGAGTTATTCAAACCTAGGGGGAAACTTGCTTTATCAAATTGATAGTCATAAGGATCTGAACTCAAGCGCTTTCACGCTTCGAAAATTTTGCTTGTCTGAAAAATATGCTCAAGCTTGATATCAATATCAATAATTCCTCCAGAAATGCTGATATCCAATGGCTCTTCATAAATATCTTTAATTTGCATTTTTTCCAATTTCGGCAATTGCTCGATGTGTCGAATTCCTGGCCCTTGGAAAATTTTGATATTCAAATGTTTCGTTCTCATCAGTGAAAATAAAGATGGTGCTTCTTTGAGTTTGAATAAAGGTAAAAATCCTGTTTGCACTTCAATATATTTAATTTCAAATTCGTGCTTAAGAAAAACGCTATTCATTTTTATATCAGCAATTTCAAACTTGATTGAATATGTTGGCTCATCGGAGTAGGCTTTGGGAAAAACCAGATTTAAAGTTTTGATATTCATATTACATTTTATATTTGGTGATGCTGATGGTTTAAGATGTGTATTTTGAAAACACTCCATGAAATCCAAAAATGAGCATGTATTTTCATATTTACTAGGCTTAGCAACTATAAGAGATTGAGCGAAATTTTTTATGTCATAAATTGTTTGTGGAGCAATGATGAAATCAATTCAAGGCAGCATAATAGAAACAGAAGTTTCCTCGTGCACATTTAGAATTTTATTATTCAAGACTTGTTTATATTTCTGCTCAAGTTCAATACTGGTTCCTTTTTTAATCTTCAATATTGGCTTGATAAGTGACGAGTGAGAATCTTGCACATCATTTAGCTCTATTTTCCCTGCTAAAATTTTGAAAAGTATGGTACTTTCATACTCAGATTCTCTGATTTTGATCCTTGGTTCTGAGCTTTGGATAGATCCATTCAGTTCAAGCCTAGTAATTAAGAACTTTAAAAAAGGATTGCACTGATTTTCTTCAGCATCATGCTTTTTTAAAGTAAAGCCGATGGACTCCACAATTAATTTTACTTCTAAATTTGCTATTCTGTTGGTTGCATTTACTATTTCAATTCCACCTTTTTTCATAAAGTAATTCAAAATATTAGTAAAAGATGAATTTTTAGAAGCCTCTTCATCAACACTTCTTTTAAATTCTTCATAAAAAAGCTTATCAAGCACTTCTTGTCTATACATTAATATTTCTTCAAGAGTAAGATGCCTCTCTAAGTCGACCATTAATGCTTTTTCTAATAAGTCAGGAGGACAGTTACTATTGAAGTGAATAGCTGGTATAATCTTGCTTTTTACCTTTTTAAGAGAAATAATACTTGTAGAGAAATCATCAGTCCTTTTTGGCTTTTTGTCCAAAGCTGATCTTCACATATTTTTCATTTGCCGTAAGCCTGAGGAGACACTATCTTCTTCACTTCTTGAGCTCAAACGTTGCAATGAAGATTTGTCAATGCTTTGCATACGGTCCAAGAGTTCTTTTGGGGACACTGAGGAAAGAGAAGAAAAGTTATTGACAGAATGATCAGGCATGGGATCGTTAAAATCTTCCTGCTCTTCTTGAGCATTTTCAGAGCCTTCCTTGATTCCAAGGTGGTGTTTGGCATACAATTTTTGATAAACACTTTTTCAAAGCACTTTTCTTGTCAAAAACCATCATGATCTTTGTCTAACCTTTTCAAAAATTTTATCTTTAATAATCCCCCATTTATCTTTTCCTGATACATGCTGGTAAGCTGATAAAAGACTTTTGCTTGAAGATATCAAGTTGATAAAATTGATAACTGTTTTTAAAGCTTCTTCGTCTGCGCTTAGGTGAATATTTGATACTTCTACATTTAAATCAATGTCAATATGCTCATTGGATTTTGCAAGCAATCTGATATTTTTTGAGCTTCATTTAATTTGAATATCAAATGACTCAACAAGATTGACGATTTTTTTAGGGGCTTTTTCATGGGAATATGCTCATTTTACTTCGATGTCGGTAAAGCTTATGATCTTAAACTGAATTGCACTTTGTGACATTAAGCGCTCGTTTCCTTCCAGTCTTTTTCCAAAAAGCCTCAATGATTCCAATTTGCTTCAAACCCAATTTTCATATTCATCATATATTGGCTCAAATAATTCATCAGTAGGTATAATGCTAAATTTTCCAATCGAAAGGAAAAGCTCTCTACTGGTTTCGAGTCTTTCAACTCTCCCCCTCTTACCTCTTTCTTTTGAATTTGCGTCTATTTCTATTTTTTCTTCACTTTTTTCAAGTTTATCCATATCAATATCACTGCTCGATATACAAGCTTGCTGCCTAATGCTTAATTGTACATTGGAAACCTTGATATGAAGCCGACTTATTATATATTCTATAATTTCCAAGCTGAAATAATTTTTTCCTGGTATCATATTCAATAACTTATAAAACGACCTTTTCTTTTGGTTTAGTTGCTCTTCGAACTCCAATAAAATTTTATTTTTTATTTCTTCAGGGTCTACAGCAGACTCAATGTTTTGAGCTAATTTATAGTCCAGTTCGAGAAAAATGCCCTCCACAATGATCTTTACCAAGCAAGGCTCGCCTAAAAGCACTTTTGTTCAAGGAATTAATAGCTGAAACGACTGTATAAGCCCTTTTGTCAACTTGATCGGAGAATTTTCAAAGCTCAACAAGCTGCTGTTCAAAACCAGGTTTTTAAGCTCGATTTTCCCATTAAATAATTCTGTGACTAGCTGTTCAGGATTTAAACTGCTGACCCGATCTTGAAGGAATTTGTTAAAGAAATACGTAAGGCATCACGCAACAGAACTGCTCATTTTTGATTACAAAAAGTTTATTATTGAAATTCATTTTAATATATCAGTTAATAAATTATGACTAGTTTGAGGAGAACTGCACTTGCAGAAAGAGGTAGGAGGATAGCTAATGAAATTGTAGCAAACCCGAAAAATAGAAAACATTTTGATAGGCTGATGAAAGAAGGGAAAGACTGAATTGGTGATCTTACAGAGCAACATGGGCCTTTTAGTGGCTATGAGTTACATGAGTTTTTATATTGGTATAAGAAGGCTTTGAAACATCTTCCAAAGAATAAAAATATCCCTGAAGCGGTGGATCCTAAGCCAAAACCACTTGAAAAGCTGGAGATAACTGAAGGAATGATAAACCCCGAAGGCTCAGTTCGGCTTAATAAAGCATCTCCACAGAAATATGAATTAAATGCAGTTGAAAAAACAACAAATGCTATGTGTGTACAAGAAGGAGACATAAAATTCACATTTAAAGCCAAACAAAGGTACATTGACGTTACTAATCATTTGAAAAAAACCAATGGAATGGCTCCAGATTTCGATATTCTTAACCTACCTGAAAGAGAGCCTGAAGAAATTGCTAAACCTCCTCCTATCTCAGTTCCCGAAAAATACGAGGCGTTTTTGCTAGAAGAAGTTCTTTTGCCTCCAGAACCTCCTAAAGAAAACAAAAATGACAAACCTGAATTTGTCACTTCATTTTGGCTTCCTGATGCAACAACAAGAAAAATGATTGTGGCAAAAGAAAAAGCAGGAAAAACAGGTTTTGATGAGTATATTGATGTTTCTAAACACAAGTTTAGAGAAGAGTACAACCCAAAAGACTTAGGACTCCCTGATTTTGTATTAAGACTGCCCAAACCTGAGCTTGCAAGGCTGGAGCTTGATAAAGACTCAGCTGAAACTGAAACAAAAAACAAAAAACAAATGATCAAGGAGAGAGAAGAAGAGGAAAAACTGCGAAGGACAAGGATTGGAAACGTTTCAAGACCAGAGTGGGTGCATAGATTCAAGCCGATCCCTATGAGTGTTGAAATAGGCACACAGCAGCCTCACAGACTGCTTCCAAAGGGCGAATATTCAGAGCCGATTATTGCTCTTTCAAGAGATGAAGATTTCAGATCAACAGCTTAGATTATAATGATATAATTGCTGCATAAACAATAGATTATTTAATGTAAATTACAAGACTTTATTTATCTACACTTGAAGCTTTTATTAGCTAAATATTTACAGGTGTCGAGTCAAAATTGCTCGTTGATGGTATCTTCACTCTTTTAACTGCAAATTTGGATGAAGATGAGCTGAAAGAACTTGCAGTGTTTCTGCGAGCATTATCTTGATACTTTAATATATGAAACTTAGGTAGGCATTTATTTGTTGTAAATGATATATTTCCAACTGATTTGTTACTGAGACTGACCTTAATAGGACCTTCAAAATTGCTTCTTAAAAATGAGCCTTGGTCAACAGTTGCTGCTTTTTTTCTCTTTTTCAGATTACGACTGAATGAAGAGCGATCCCTTTTGGTTTTCGGTTGCACAAATTCTCCATCTGCACAGGAGGATAAATCAAATCTGGTTATAGGGGCAATATGCTTAGCACTGTGTGAAATTGTTGAAGAATAAACTAATGAACGGTTTAATAATTCAATATAATTTGAAGATTGGAGAGGGAGAGCTTCTTTAATAGGAGTTAGAATTTGAGTCCCATTCACTTCAAAAGGAGATTTGGAACTGGATGATTTAGGTCTTAAATATTTTATTGGAGGTGGCTTGCAGTTTGGAAGAAATGAATCCTTGGATGCTAGAGCAGAATTCAGTAGAATAAGTTTGGATTTCAGACTTGACTTTATTTCTGTTTTCCTTTTACTTAGCATAATTAATAACTATAGAGAATTAATAAATATTCATGGCTATAATTAAGTGACGATAAATTAGCAATATTAGAAGTCATGAAATTGGATATTTCAAATTAGAAATCATATAAATTAAATTAGTGGTGATTTGGGCAATAATAGATGCTATACTTTTTTAATTTCAAGATTACACTGACACCGATTTAATATATTTTTACAAGATTTAAATTAATATTCCGATTGACTTTTCATAATATTTCAGATAAGTTAGCATTTCATGATTTATAGAAAAATAATAGAATTCATTTTATTTTGATATTTAAAACATAGAATTATTTAATATTACTCAATAAAAAATCTATTCATAATGATATGCCCAGAATCCGTAAGCTTTATGATTTGAGAAACAAGCTCATGGAAGTCATTACATAAATTCTCAGTATCTTTCACATAATTATCTATAATAGCCTGGAGTGGGTTCTCTACTATTTCATCAGAGGTTTTAATATTGCTCACATTTTCACCAGAAGGCTCAGATATTTGTTCAGAAGCAGTGCCATCAGCTGTTATTACACTAGACTCTTGCTGGATTTCAGCATTATTATCCTGACCTTCATTGCCAGTTTCACTTTCCTGCCCAGACTCAGCTGTGCTTTCCTCTGCATTTATTAAAACAGTTTCTTCAGCACTGCTCTCTTCTACGCTAATCAAAGAACCTTCATCTGGTTCCTCAGAACTCACCAAAGACTCTTCTAGATTTTTTTCAAGCTCTTCTTCACTGTCTGAAGATTCAGAACTCTTTTCTGATGACTCCAATGCTTCTGACTCAGTTTGTAAATCTATTGGTGGTAATATTTCAATTTGCTCAATTATCCCTTCATCTGAGTCAGAGTCTTGAAGATCTTCACTCAAATCTTCTAACTCTTCTACTAAATCTGCTTTTGTTTCTTCCTCAGATGAGCTGTCATCTTTTTTATTATCCTCAATAAGCACAACAGATTCAAAGACTCCTCCTTTTTCAAGCTCAATAAATTTTGGTTTCACTATTTTATCGTCCTTAACATTATCCATATCATTTAACGACAATTCACTTTCGGAATCTTGCTCTGCTCCAATTCCCAGCATATTTTCAAGAAATCCTATAGATCCTTCTCCTTTTACAATTGTTTCCGTCATGCTTTCTTCAATTTCTAGAAAACTCATTGGCTTGTTATCATATTCCTCATAAATTTTAATAATTTCATCTTTATGCTTTGCAGGCAAAGTTTCGCATGAGCTTGCAGATTCTTTTATACTGGTCAATATATCTTTGATAAACTCATAGCTTGGACTATCTGCTTTGCATACATTTTTAACATATTTTAAATCAGCTTCAACATGTGTAAATAACCCACATCGTCTGATTTCTTTTTTGAAGTCTCTTCTGCCTACATTTCCGAATAACTCTTTTAATACCTCATCACTTGCTTGCATTTTCAGTTCATGAAGTTTTTCTCCCCATTTAACGAAATCATTATAAGAACGCTTGAAATTATTTTGAAGGTCATCAAATTCTTCCATTGTTAGATCCCAGCTTGATTTGGGTTGAGATGACTTTGATAATAGTGAAGGTGCTTTGAAAAGGCCAGGTGCACCAGAGTAGACACCTAAAATTGAGAAAAATAGCAAAATAATCATTTATATGCCGTTAAATAAAATTTTAAGTTTAAATGCTGATTTTTCCGTTAGCCTAAAAAAATTAATAGATACAGAAAAACATTATTCAATAAATATCATAGAAATTCAGTGTTGATTCTAGTTTTTGGGATGTAAGAAGATACTCACACAATAATTATTAGAAATTTATTAAATACTTGCATGAATTCTTGAATTAAATTTTGAATGTGAGCGATAAAGATTATTATTTGATACTATTTAAATTTTAAATAATGTATAATTTAAATATGTCCAGTGTGTTCAAGCTCTCTTAAGCGAGCTCGGCTTTGCATAAGCGAACTAACTCTGGAATTAAGATCGTGCCTTGATGGAGTTGTGCTACGAGCTGGCATAGTCTGTCCTCCTCTGAGCGGTGATAAAGAGTTCATATTAAGTCTTGTAGGTGAGCTTCCCCTTAAAGGTGATTCAGCTTCCAATGTTTCAAGCAATTTGGCAGCTGCATTTCCAGTTCTTTCATGTTGCTCTGGCAAAGGTGTTTTTCTATTCAAAGGAGTTGACATTCCAAAAGACTCATAAGGAGAGGTTGACACCATAATAGAAGGCTTGCTTATAAATGGAGATGCTTGCGTGCTTCTCATAGGTGTAGTAAGCATAGATAGCGTCCTTTCTTTATACTCCTTGGCCCTTAATGATAATTCTTTTTCGAGACTTTCAAATAAATGCTTATTTTTTGCTTCAAGCTCAGAAAGCTCCATTTGAAGTTGCTGATTATCAGCTTGCAGCTTATTATACTTTGTTTCCCATTCTTCACTCGTTTTAGACGCAATATCAATAACTTCAAGCTGCTCAGATATTTGCTGTGCAAGCTTTTCTACTTCGTATTTCATATCGCTGATGCTTTGCTTTAAATAACAATTTTCTTGCTCATACGTAGCAAGACTTTGATCTGATTGGGCTTTATTTTCTGTAAGAAATTGTTTTGCCTTATCATGCTCATATGATATGTCTTCCAGTCTAGATTGCAGCTCAAGATTTTCTCTCGATTTTTTATCTAGCTCTGATTGCAAGTCAATTTTATCTTTATTTACTTGGTCAATGAAGAGTTTAAGGTCTGAGCATTCTCTTTTGAGCCTTTCGAGGTCAGATTTCAAATCAATTGCTTCTTTATTTGTTTTATCAGCAACTAGTGACCAATTATTTTTGTCACTATCATATTTATTGGATAATTGTGTCAGTTTATTTGAAGTGCTGTCAAGTTGAGATTGCGTTTGTCTTAAAATCTCATCAACTTTTCGTTTTTCTTCATAAATAAGTTGAAGGTTGTTTTCTATTTGTGCTTTTTTATATTTCTCATCTTCTAACTGCTTTTCCAGCTGAGATTTTTGTGCTTTTTCTTCTTCAAGTTGTCTCTCCACTTGATTTTTTTTGAAATTTTCTTCATCAATTTGCCTCTCAGCCTGATTTCTTTTGAGCTTTTCATCATCAAACTGCTTTTCAACTTGATTTCTTTTAAAACTTTCTTCATCAACTTGCCTTTGCAAGTTCATTTTTTTGCTTCTTTCGTCTTCAATGTTTTTTTCAAGCTGCGCTCTTCTTGCTTTTTCTTCTTCAATTACTCTTTCCAATTGGCTTCTTTTCAATTTTTCATCATTGATTTGAAGTATATTTTTTTCTCTTTCTTGATTATATTGCTGTTTTAAATCCTCAATCATTTTTTTCAGCATTAAGTTGTCAGAAGTTGAGGATTGATTTTGGAATTCCAGCTCCCTCACATTTGCAACAGAAAATTCAAGATCTTCTTTTAGAATCATCAACTGTTCATTATATTCTTGATTTTTTAATGCAAGTCTTTCATTTTTGGTCAATTCCGCATTGAGTTTATCAGAAATTCTATCTATTTCTACTTCAGCATCTTGAAGTTTTACTTCCATCTGTCTGCTTCTGCCTGTCAATTTTTCAATCTCTTTTTCTTTGGCTTCACTTGCTTTATTTTGATATGAGAGTTTAGATTCAGCAGTTTGCAAATCTCTCAACATAGCCTTATTTTTAGCCTGCAACTGGTCATTTTCTTGGTTTGCTCTATAAAGTTGCTCTGACATTTCTTGAAATTCTAGTTCCAGCCTTTCATTTTTTGTGTGCTCATCAGAAAAGTTGGTTCCCAGTCTTTCGTTTTCAGCTTTTAAGTCTTGATATTGAGATGATACCTGCTTAAGTTCATGCAAAAGTCTGTCATTGTCTTTGCATTTAGTATCAAGTTTATACTCTAAATCCTGAATTTGGGACTCCAGTTTTCTTTGTTTGCTATTAAAATCAAATTCCATAGTTCTCATTAATTTCTCGTTCCTTTGCTTGGTGTTTTCGATTTCTAAATCAGCTTCTCTTTCTTTCCTTGATAATTCTCTGGTTCCAACTAATGGAGTCCTAGCTTGACCTCTATCAAAAACTACTATGTCTTGAGCACTGAAATTCATATCAGTTGACAAATTCTTGCTTTTACGATTTCTAACCAAGCTTGAATGATCAGATCTCAATATTTCTGAAGTGTCTTGGTCATATTGATTTTCTGCCAAATTTTGCAAGGCATATGAGTTATTTTTTGAGGCTTCTCGACTTCTATTTAAAATTGTTCTTTCCTCAATAGAATTTTTATTTCCAAGGACGCTCCTTGCACGTGTGTGATGTTTTTCTTCCATCAAGGAAAATCTTGGCATTTGCTCTTGATTTCTATCATCACGTCTATTTCTTGTGAATGAGGAATCAGGAGTTACTTCTCTGCTATGCGTTGGCTCTTGCCATCGATTAGGAGTTGCAGCTCTTGATCTTGATGCTTGATCTTTATTTGGTCTATAAGGGGAAGTAACATCATTTCCAAGACCGATGCAAAATCCACCTCCACAAGCTACATTCCTTACTTGCTTGTCTTTTAGTGCTAAAACTGGAGTCATGCTTGTTCTTGTTTCTGCGTCTCCAAGGCCAAGTTCTCCATTACTATTTCCTCCCCATACAAATAAATTGTTGGAAGAATCCAATGCAGCTCCAAAGCTTCCTCCAATATCTACATCTTTTATAGGCCCAGTGCCACTATTAAACCGTTGTGGTAATAAATACTCTCCAAAAGCACTGGTTCCCCATACAAATAAATGACCCTTATCACTTAATGCTGCTGAATGTTGTCCTGCACTTACTTTTTCAATATAAACATTTTCTAAATGTTTAATTTTTTCAGGCCTACTATAACTCTTTTTATCCCCAGTACCAAGTTGGCCAAATGAGTTTCCACCCATCGCATAAACGCTTCCATTTACTGTAACAAAGAGTGTATGATATACTCCTGAAGCTGCACACTTTACATCTTCATTAGTAAGAATATATACAGGAGCCAATTCTTTTTCTCTTCTGCCAGTTCCTAACTGTCCTGCTTCTCCTGCTCCACAAGTAAGTAAAACTTTTCTATATCCTTCTTCAGCAACTAACGCAGTGTGTCTTGACCCACAACTTGCTTGTCTTATTTTTAAGTTATCAGGGACATCCATTCTTACAGGAATTCACTGAGTTTCATTACTCCCATTTCCAAGTGCGCCAAACTCTCCTACTCCCCATGAAAACGCGAAGCCTTGGTCAGTTACTGCAATAGTGTGACCCCATCCGCAGGAGATTCGTGATGCTTTATAATTTGATAGCCTTTCGACTAAACAAGGAGATGAACTTAGTCTTATTGATTTGTCACCAATTCCCAGTCTTCCATCACTATTGCTGCCCATACAGTAAACATGTCCTGAAGAAGAAATAAAAGCGCTATGCTCTTCGCCGCATGAGATGTCTTTGATTATAACATTGAAACTACAAAAGCGTGGAAGTGTGTATGTCTTTCCACTTAATTTTCCTCCAAGGCCTAATTGGCCAAAGTGGTCTGCTCCCCAAGCGAAAATTTCGGTATATCCTTCCATGTTTAACGTTTTTTTAAATAATAATTCAAAAATTTAAAATAAAATCTTTTCATTTTTTTGCTGTCAAAATTGAAATTAAATTTAACATTCAGCAATTTATAAGAAAACTTATTATAGGTTTTTATTATTTCATGGTTTTTGAAACTTTGTGGTGATTTTATCAATTTATAAGTTTAATCAAAATTTATTTTAT
>CATKHM010000392.1:0-20188 GCA_949751825.1 Blepharisma undulans
TATGGATTAAAGCTTCTGATAAAGAAAGGAGGTAAAGACCAAAAAGCATAGAAATTATTTTGAAAATAATTAATAAAATTGCTATAAATTTAAAACAAAAAAATTTGATCAAATAAAAAACAATAGCGCTCTCCTTTAATTAAGATAAAGATTGGCATTCTTTTATTTAGAAAATTGGCATCAGATAAGATTCTCATTTTAGAAATAGAGGAAAACCTTATTGAATTTTATAGATTTATTTTCTACATGTAAAATCAAAATCCATAATAATAAAATGGTTAAAATAAGAATTAGTACTCTTCAAGAACTATTATTCCCTTCTCTTGTATTAATATAGCGTTCAGTTCTCCAAGTGAACCTTTATGAACACCAAATATGGATTATTTGTTCAAGAGCATTAAAAGACATATCATTTTTACCAATTTGGCTCGCCAAAATTGGCCAAACAAAGAATTGCCCAAATCAAAAATTGCCCAAACAAAATTGCTAAGCTTTTGCTTGAAGATACTATAATATAAACTTAGCTTGATTAATAAATTAATTAGCTCAGCTGAAAATTAACTTCCTAAAAAATATTTCTTGTAATTGCACATTTGTAAATGGATAAAATTCAGCTGATACAGATATCCAGATAAAATAGATGCTGACTGCTAATATTTTTATTCTATGATTTTTAAAAGTCACTTTCAGATATCAATTTGAATTATGAAATTTCAATTTTAGACTGTATTGTCAGCTAAAAGCTTCAACAGTACACTGAAATATACTTTATGCTATAAATGGTTTCAATACCTGATGAATACGATTACCTTTTTAAAATGCTTTTACTTGGCGAATCAGGAGTAGGAAAAACTTCTTTGTTATTTAGATACTCTGAGGGAAGATTTGATGAACTACGCCTTTCTTATATTGGTATAGATTTTAAAATTAAAACAACTGACATAAAAAATCAAAAATTCAAGCTTCAAATCTGAGACACGCCTGGCCGACGAATGCTTTACACATCCTTTAAGTACTATTTTAGATTCACACAAGGAATAATTTTCGTTTATGATTGCACATCTGAAGAATCTTTCGAAAGCATTAGATTTTGGAATGATTTTGCTTGCCAAAATGCATATAAGGATGCCAGGAAAGTTCTTATTGGAAATAAATGTGATAGAAGTGACAAAGTTATAGAAAAATCTAGAGGGGAAGAATTAGCAAGGGAAATAAATGCTGAATTTTTTGAAACAAGTGCAAAAGATGGCACTAATGTGGAAGAGATGTTTGGGTACCTCTGTTTTGATATAGTAAATTGATTAGCTGGAGATTATGGAATTTTAATAACAAGACAAGAAATAACGAAGCAAAAAACTTTGTGCATTTAGGTATAATTTACGATGAGTAATAGCCTTTTTAAAAGTACAATAAAGCTTATAGGATTAAAATTCCAAATATTTGGCAATTCTATACAACAAATAATAATAACATTTTAATCATTTTCATTCAACAAGCTAGATCTTTAAATTTTCAATGTTTCTATAAATATCACTTATTGCACTAATTGCAATTTTTTCTTTTAGTAGTAAGATTTTTCATACTAATAATGTGATAAGAAGCTTTAAATAGTGTCGATTAAAATTTAAGACTTATTATTTCCATCTTTATCTTTCTGCTAGTGTAATCGGTTCAAGTGAGACAATTAAGTTGTGATTGAAGATATTATAATACAAAATTAGCTTGGCTTCTAAATTGATTGTTTCAGCTGAAAATTAATTTCATAAAAGATATTTTTTATATTTAAAAATTTTTGCGCTGATAAAAATATATGTGCAAAACATTTGCTTGAGCAATACAGATTAAAATAGATGCAGATTATAAATATTTCAAATTTATGATTATTTAAAGCCAAATTCAGATATTTTAGAAAAAAATTATTTGACTTTTGAATTATTATGCTAACAAGTCCAAATGATTTTTTGAAGTACCAAATCCAGACTGGCTTAGCAGCTTTAAATCTTAAACGATACATTAAAACGTAATATATGCTATAAATGGTTTCAATACCTGATGAATACGATTACTTTTTTAAACTGCTTTTACTTGGCGAATCAGGAGTAGGAAAAACTTCTTTGTTATTCAGATACTCTGAGGGAAAATTTGATGAACTACGTCTCGCTTATATTGGTATAGATTTTAAACATAAAACAATTGACCTAGAGAATCAAAAGTTCAAGCTTCAAATTTGAGACACGCCTGGCCGACGAATGTTCAATACATCTTTTCAGTTCTATTTTAGACTTACTCAAGGAATATTTTTCATTTATGATTGTACGTCTGAAAAATCCTTCGAAAGCATTAGGTTTTGGAATGATTTTGTTCTCCAAAATACGTTTAAGGATGTAAGGAAGATTCTTATTGGAAATAAATGTGATAGAAGTGACAAAGTTATAGAAAAATCCAGAGGGGAAGAGTTAGCAAGGGAAATAAATGCTGGATTTTTTGAAACTAGTGCAAAAGATGGTACTAATGTGAAAGAGATGTTTGATTATCTCTGTGTTGATATAGTAGATTGATTATCTGGAGATGAGGGGATTTTAATAAAAAGACAAGAAATAACGAAGCAAAAAGCTTTGTGCATTTAAGCCAAAGTAATGATGAGTAATAGCCTTTTTAAATGCACAATAAAGCATATAGAATTAAATTTCAATATTTGGATATTCTATACAACAAATAATAATAAAAATTTTAATCATTTTCATTCGGCAAGCTAAATTTTTAAAATTTTTCAATGTTTTTCAATAAATATCATTTATTACCCTAATTGCAATTTTCTCTTTTAGTAGTAGACATTGCAGCACTATTTTAATTCGGCCAAAAAATATGATTATATCTGGATAATAAGTGAAGAATTCATCCTGTTGTGGAATTACTCATAATAAAGTCGTTACCCTTTAATAAGAATAAGTTTTTAATAGAAAAGCGGAAATAAGAGAAGAAAAGCTTTATGTATTGAATGAATAATAGATTAGTTGGATTTAAGTAAATCTTTCAAATTAAAATCAGTAAAACTTCTTTGCATTATAGCTTTTCTTTATAATTTCGGATAAATAATCTTTTGCCTTATTAAATATATATATAAAATAAATGAGCAATTTTAACAGAAGAGAATTGGTTTCTTGTTATAAAGCAAAAGGAAATGAAAAAAATAGTCTGAAAAAGGAGTTTGGTAAGAGTCAAACAAGCTTTGTAAATCAAACCCAAATTAATTTATTTTTAGCCAAAAAATTCATCAAATATATCCCAAGTTGAAAAGATTTCAATTTCTTAAAAGAAAGTTATTTGAACAAAATCGATTTTAATTTATTTTACCAAATACGAGCTTTTATCACAGAAGGTCTAACAGAAGACTTAAAAGAATGCCTTTATGACATTGTTTTACAGTCAAAAAATACAGATTTAATCAATTTAGCATCCAGCAATGCAATTACGTTTCTCAATAAATCTGGATTTTCGTTCACAAACAAAGATTTTTCCTGTGTAAAAATTCCCAATGCTGACTTATCATATGGGATGTTTATTGGCACAAATTTCGAGTCAAGCAATCTTTGTGGGGTCAATTTCTCTATGGCACACCTTTATGATTCAAGCTTTAAAAATTGCAATATGATTAATATAGATTTTGGAATGAAGCACCTAAAAGTTGGGCTAAGAACAAAAGCTGAAACATTGGGATTTTCATTGTGTGGGAGATTTCTTGCAATTGCAGTTGATAAGGTAATAATTCTCTACAACAAAAAAACCTATAAGAAGATTGGCCAATTTATTGGACATTCTTCAGCAGTACAAAAACTCATATTTTCGGATGATGGAAATTATTTGGCTTCTTGATCTGATGGAAAAGCATTGATATTATGAGATACTTTTTCATATCTTCAGATTGAGAATTTTGAAAATACAACACAATTTTATAGTTTCTCACCTTGCAATAATTATATATGTTTGTCATGAAATACATCTAAATGAGAAGAGTCTGTGATAAAAGTATTTGATATAAATGCAAGAGCAATAACCAAAGAAATCGGAGGAACTTGAGCATATATGACACTGGCTATTTTTTCACATACAGGGGAAACTTTGATCATATTTAATAATTTTGACCATTCTTTCAGTATCTGAGATTTATATACAGAAAAAGTTGTGAAAACTGAGGTCTTTACTTGTAACATAGCAATGGCTAATTATTTAAATCGAAAAAGCATAGTTATTTATAATTACAATACAAGCGAAATAATAGTTTATTGCACTGTAAGATTTGTAATAATTACAGCTTTTAAAACATATGTATATCATGCCAGATTTTGAAATTGCTATTTTTATGGAAAATACCTGGCTTGTGAGTCTACAAAACAAGCTATAAAGGTGTTTGATTTGGAAACAAAAGAAGTGGTTTTAGATATTTTTCCAAATAAAAATTGGCAGAATAGTTCGATTTGTCTTCATGAAAATCAATTAATTGTAGGAACATCTGATAAAAGATTGAAATCATGGAATATTCCGAGAATTTTTGAAAAAAATCAGCAAATGCTAACAAGAAAAGGAATAAAAATGGCTAGATTTTCTCAAGATAATCAATTTTTTGCAGTTGCAGGTAGAGAAGGATGAGTGTTTATTTATTTTACAAAAAATCAAAAATTATTAAATAAATTTCAACTTCACGAGCAAACAATTTCATGTGTAACTTGATCAGAAAATATCTTGGCAACTCTTGGCTGAAATATAATTATATGAGACATTTATAATGGAACTCCTCTAAAAGAAATAAACCTCTTTCATAAAGCTAATTCCATTGAATTTTCTCCTGATGGCAAAAAATTATTATATTTTCTTAGAAAAGCATTTATTTCAATATGAGATATAGATAAAGATCAAAATATATATCATTGAATTGGTCACGGTGTCCTTATCTCTACATGCTGTTGGTCACGCTGTGGGAATTTTATAATAGCTGCCAGATCTGATAAGTTAATCTGTATCATGAATGCAGACACTCTCAAGATATTTGCAGAAATTGCGACTCAAGATACAAAAATTGATTTAATGAGTATTTCGGTATGTGGAGAATTTATACTTACTTGCAATTTTGTAAAAAAAGTAATGGCTTGGAATATAGAGAAAAATATCGAGGCAACAAAAATAGTTCAAAATTTTTGCATTAAAAATGTGATCAGCTCAATTTTGTGGACTCCTGATGGGAAAAAAATTCTTATAGGTAACGTTAAAGGAAAAATGATAATATGAGATTTTTCTGAAGGAAAATTATATCCTTTAATTTGCTTTTCATAAAATTTATTTTTCCATAAAATAGTTCTAATGAATGAGGAATTCAGCGATATTATCATTGAAAAATATTGTGAAGGAGTACCAATTCCAGCTTGAACATAATATTGAAACTAAATAGCATTTACATTATCTGAATTTCCTATATTTGATTGGAATGAAAGTCCTCTGAGTGAGAAGGGATTGCTTTTGCTTGAAAAATTTGTCAGAGATTTTGATTCTCGGTACAAAGGCATTTGTATTAAGGATTCTGCTAAGGAAAAAAGAATGAAACAAAAAATCATTGAAATAATTATTATATTCGAGCAATAAATTTATTCTCTTAGTAATTTTAATCACTTTAATGACAATTGTTTCTACACTTATTATAATTCTATTCAAGTGCTTTTAAGAACAATTTTCTATAAATACGAAACGAAAACCTCAACAAGATAGATAGTTTAAATTTCCAAGAGTATTTATCTGAAAAATCAAGTAAAACATGAAAAATTTTAATAATTTATGTCATGATCTATTGAGTTAATTTTCTATTTAGCTGAAAATAATATATGTAAATATCGCTTCCTACCAACTATTACTCTATTTAAATTACCACAGCTATTATTGGTATCTTATTACATTTGCTCTAACTGCTCTGAGAGATATCAAATTAGCTTATTTGTTGAACAAATAACTATTAGATTTTCCACTTCGAAGTTGTCCAAAAATTGTTTTTAAAAATTCAGTAAGATCCAGATTAGTTTGAATTATATAAGGGAAATATTAATAGAATAATCCATCAGAATTCCTTTAATATTTTGTCTCTATATTTAGCATAAAGTGAATAGTCTTAATATTGTAAATTTATATAAGTTTTTATGAAGCTCACAAGCACTATATAGACTTATCTTTGCTAAATAGCAAAATTAGTCAAATAGTCAACTTGATTATTGGTTTAACAATTCACTTTGATTTAATATCATCTTAGCTCTGTTTGATATTTCTCAAAAATATTATTGCAAAACCTATCATTAAGAGTTTTATTTGCAATTTTACCTAAGAATTAAAATTTAAATTAGCAAGCAAAATATAAGATTTTTGTCAAAAATCATTTATTTTGACTAAATAATCAGTTCTTTTTGTATGCTATGTCTAATGTAAAAAAATGAATGGAAAATCAGTAAAAAAAGTTCCAGGGTTTTCAGGCACAGGGATTATTAAGATATGATATTTTTTAGCTATCCTAAGCTTGACCTCTTCAATCAGTATCCTCATTACAGAAAATGAAAAAAAAAACAGCCAAATTTGAGTCGAAGAAATAAAATCACAATTTGCTTCAGCTATTGAGTGGTATCATTGCGACTTTTCAGAATTACTTAAGTGTTTAAATACTAATCCTGATGCTTTAATCGTTTTTGACTTATCAGACGATTTTGAAGCACAACTCAGCCTATCTCTTCTATGCAAAGAATTTAAGAAAATCCATTTAGTTCATCAGAAAAAGCACAATCTCAATTTTTATAATGAATGAACATATAGTATTGTGCCACCAAATTCAGCTCAAATGAGAGCTTATATTGCAGTTTTAGATTATTTTAACTGGGCAGACGGACTTTTAATAACTGATGAAGAAAATATATACAGCAAACAAATGCTTTTAAATTATTCGCATAATGTTAATTATTTGACTGTAGAGTCATCGTCAAATATTGAAAGCTTGGTAAATAAAATTATTAAGCCTTTGGGAGCGACTTTATATTACATTTTAACAAATTCTGATGTCTCTTTAAAAATTCAAGGTGAATTCGAAATAAAAAAACTTCTATTGAAAGGAGATGGAATTATTTTAAATCAAAACAGCGGTTATGGATGCAGTAGTGAAGGAGCATTAATTATTACATTATCAGAGCAGGAATATGCAATTTCTCAAGAGGACTTTTTATTTAATTCAACTGCGAATTTCTTAGATTATTTGTTAATCAATAAAATAGAAACAGTAACAGTTGAAGATCTGAGAGATCTTCTTAATATTTACAATGAAAAAAATCAATTTTCTATTGTAAATATCAAGAATAGTGAAAGAGAAATTGTCGGAACAGTTAAGGACAAAGTAGTATTAATTTGAAAAAAATTAACATTTCCTGGAAACACTGATATTGCTCCAAAGTCAGAGAAAAAGGTTCTGCATGTAACAATCTCTGGCGGCATCTGCAATCCTGGCCTTCCATTTAGTGCAGATCCTACTCTTCCTTATGGTGCATATACAGCATGAAGCTTAATGAATAATGGGGAACTAGAGATTTTAAAAAATTTTCAAATAAAGCATTTTACTTTTGATTGTGGATAATACAGTTTTGATGAAAAATATGGATTAGCTTGTTTTACAAAAGATATTGATAAATTTGGCTTAGCACACATGCCAGCAGCTTCTTCTTGGGCAACCTCTGGAGAGTTGAATCTTTTTAAAGCATTAAATTTATCAATTCCTAGTGTAGGAGCAATACCCATGGACTCTTCACTTAATTCTACAGCTCTTTATCCTTTGTTTACAAGAATTATTACATCAAATCAGTATATTCTTACATTGGCTTCTCTCTTATTTAAGGTACTCAGCTGACGCAAACTCTGTGTTTTATACTCTAATTATGACTTTTATGGGTCAGGGTATTTAGATCTTAAAGAAAGTGCAGAAAAATATGGTTTAGAAATTCTGAACCCTGAGAATTTAAGAGAAATTCCTAACTCTATAAACAGAACAAGTGTAAAAAATTATGATAATGAATTGAAGGCAGTCATTGATACAGAAGCAAGGCTTCTGATTTTATTATTTTCAGCACCTCAAGTATTTTATGGTCTCGAAGAACTATACAACTTGGGTGTAAGAAAAGGAGATTTTGTTACTTATACACTACTTGATGATCACCTCAAATTGTATAATTACGACTTTATGTATATTAATAAAATAAAAGAGACAGGAGTACCTATGTTTTCTATTGCCAGGCCAAATTGAGTTGGAAAACTTGGTAATTTTGTTTACTCAAAAATAGCATCTTTTTATAATATTGTCCCTTTAGCTTTTGGTTGTTATTATTATGATGCTGCTTATTCAATAGGAAATGCTTTGGATTATGTGATTAACCAAGGACTTGATTATAATAATCCCTATCATATGAACACGTCATTAAGAGCACAAAAATTCATTGGGTGCACAGGGAAAATTTCATATGAAAAAAATAGCAATGATAGGATTCTTGATACTTTTGACATCATGGCAAATAAAATCGATGCAATTTCTCAAAATATAACAGCGTATAAAATGGGACTTTTTAGCCCTTACAGTAGCAGATTGCTTGATATTATTGAGCCTATTATTTATGCAGATGGAACTTCTATAAAGCCAGATGATTTAAGAAATCTAAATAATGAGTGCCCTTTTGCTGATAAGGAGATAAAAACATTTGTGAAAGGGAGAATTCTAACTTTCGGCATTTGCATTGGATTTGCATTGATTTCTTTGGTTTGTATCATGTATGTCTGAAAAAGATGATGAAATATAAGTATAGAAAACCTTAAAGAAAGGCATGAGATTTGTCTTGAAGACTATATTGTGGAATTAGCAATTGCTATTGAATTTTTCCAACTGGCAGCCATGGGGCCTGATATTGCTCCAATCAACAGTTTTTTGGCGAAAATTAGTAATTCATTTTCTTTCAATCTTGAAAATATTTTCAAATTGAAAAATGGAGTATTTTGAATTATACTTGATGGAGTGTATGGAGCTATTTTATTGTGGCTTATTCTATGCTTAGTAATTTTGTTTAGGCTGGACGAAAACTTCCCCAGAATCTCAATTTTTAGATTTCTAGCTTGACTTGCAAACTATTTAATGCCTATTTTAGGCAATCTATGTTTTATTCCTTTTATTTCAATGTGCTTAAATGTTTTTGTATGTGATCATTCAATCGGTGACAATTTTACTGACAGTTTTCTTGCCCAAGATTGTTACTATTTTTGCTGAAAAGATGAGCATTTAATATATGCGATTTTTGCTTTTATAGCTCTTTTATGCTATGAGCCACTTGCAGTATTTTGTAGGCCACTTTGGCAAGAATTTCAACATAGACTTCATATACATACATCTCCTTTATTTCTTATGGTAAAAACTGTCATCCAAATCATTTTTATTGTCATGAATAAAACTGTCAAAAGGGCTGAAAGCACAGTCCATGGAATTTTGTTTGCTGTTCTGATGGCAGTTTATATTGGATTTGTATTTAAATACAAATCTTATAATTACCCAAGACTTTGCTGATGGCAAGCTTAATTGGTGTATTATGACTGTCTGTGCTATCTACAATTTCATCAAATGCAGGCGGCAGTTATTTAATTTATTTTATTTTGCTTATAATAGGATGGATAGGAATTGCTCTTTTCGGGATTCATGTGCAAAGAAAAAAATACCCTAGCTTGCTGTACAGAAAAAAAGGCAGAGATACAACTCATTTATATAATTTCGCTTTTGCGTTTGGAAGGCGTTCGAAGGTTGCTCTTCAAAAAATTGTGCCAAGTCGAGCATCTGAAGATTCACATTCCAAAGATTTTTCATTGGTAAAGGAGCTATAGAATTGACCTTACAATATTCCTATAGTTTAGCGTTTAAAATATTTTATGAATTTTAAAAAGTATTATTTTAATATTTGATTAGTTTATAGAGGCCTTTTATTAATTGGAATATTGTGCTTTCAATGCCTTTTATGGCTTTTTTAAATAATGAGGAATTTTTGGTTTAATTGATAAGGCTTTAAAAGATGAATTGAAATTATTTTGAGAATATAAAATATACAAAAATATATGGTTTTGATTTAAAATTAGCTGAAATGTTAATTATTTAGTAGAAGAAAGAATTATAGCATTCATATTGTTTCTTTTATATAACATTATTCGCCAGTGCTATATTTTGTTCTGTTTTATTGCAATTCAGACATATCTCACTTCCAAGTCCCGTTTTCTCATATTGCTGGTGACAATCAGGACAACCTTTGGGCTCAAAATTTCTATTTTTGACGTAAAAATTTAACTTATCCCATAAATATTGTGGCACACAACTCTGGATTGTTTGAGCACTAATTTCTCTGGCACAATTTTCACAAGGACAACTCATAGCTTTTTCCATAGCATTTTCCTTGATATTATTTTCAAAATATAATTTTAATTCTTCTTCGCAAAAATAATGATTGCATTGAAGTCGCTTTAGAGTTTCTCTTGGAAAAGTTTTATTACACCACCCACATCGCTCAATTGGTATAATTGCTGGAAATTCATTTGAATTCCTATCTTGTTCTTCAATTCCCTGAAAACTTCCCAGCTCTGCCTGCTCTTTTTTACCATTAAGGCAATTTTTTTTCAGTCTTACACAGAAACACACCAAAAAAACAGTTAAAAGTATAATAAACACCAGCGCAGAAAGTATTATAGCAAGCGATATCTCCCATCTCCACCCTGAGCTTCCAGAAGAGTCTCCAGAAGAGCTTTCAGTACCATTCGAATTATTTTGGCTAGAAACACTAATTTGAGAAACACTTCCGACCGTTGCAAAGCCTATTTTCATGTTTTCCATATCATAATACGTATAAAATCTTCTCATAAAAGCTTCCCCCAAAACTCATGTATTTGCGATTCCTGTGTAATTAAACGTCGGAAGGCAAAGTGTGGCACGATGCAGCAAATATCCCGTTGATTTCATCACAAATTTTACTCCACTCATTTGAAGTATAAAATCAGGATACACTCCATCACAATTGCAATAGAGATTCCCATCGTTTTGATAACTGCATTTATAAGTATCATGAAGTCGCTTCAAAATGCTATCGATAGCATCTTTTGGCCCTAAAATTAGGCTAGTCCCAACGCTGACTATTGCACTTTTGCCGCTTGTGATGTTAATCCCATCAAAATACGCATAGTCGAAGTCTATTTGCCAAGCCCCGCTTGAATTTACTGCATTGATATATGTAAAAGAGCTTTCTGCTGCATATTGAGTTAGATTATGCCCATCAATGATAAGCATTGACTCGAAATCAACAGGCAAGTCAGAAGGCTGATCATTGTCGTCTAGGTAGATTGAAAAAGCCATATGACTAATATTTTGCTGAGCATATAAAGTGCTGATAATCGATGTAGATCCATCAGCAGAATTGCTGAAGCCTAAACCAAATATGCCATCTGGTTTAAGATAATCAATTCCATGTTCCTTATTGATCAAAAGTACTCCTTGAGATATAGCAGAAATTCCTCCTATGTCTATTCTCTCTTTTCCTACATAACCATCTATTTGACCGCCGTTGGCTGCAGTTAAATATAAGCTTTCATTTTGAAAGGTTGATGAGCTGCTGGCATCAAATTTTTTAGATGAATTTCTGCACTGGCTGCAATTTATATCGTCTATATAAATTCAGGCTGATTTTAGGGATAAACTCATTGAGAAATTTTGTGGAGGGGTTCCAATATCAACCTTAATATAATATTGCACCTAAATAAACATCACGTTGACCAAATTTGTTACAAACGATTGGAATGAAAGTTCTCTAAATGAAAAAGGATTAGTTTTCTGTGAATAGTTTGTAAGGAGTCTCATCTCTTTGTGCAGAGGCATATGGATTAAAGCTTCTGATAAAGAAAGGAGGTAAAGACCAAAAAGCATAGAAATTATTTTGAAAATAATTAATAAAATTGCTATAAATTTAAAACAAAAAAATTTGATCAAATAAAAAACAATAGCGCTCTCCTTTAATTAAGATAAAGATTGGCATTCTTTTATTTAGAAAATTGGCATCAGATAAGATTCTCATTTTAGAAATAGAGGAAATCCTTATTGAATTTTATAGATTTATTTTCTACATGTAAAATCAAAATCCATAATAATAAAATGGTTAAAATAAGAATTAGTGCTCTTCAAAAACTATTATTCCCTTCTCTTGTATTAATATAGCGTTCAGTTCTCCAAGTAAACCTTTATCAACACCAAATATGGATTATTTGTTCAAGAGCATTAAAAGACATATCAGTTTTGCCAATTTGACTCGCCAAAATTGGCCAAACAAAGAATTGCCCAAATCAAAAATTGCCCAAACAAAATTGCTAAGCTTTTGCTTGAAGATACTATAATATAAAATTAGCTTGATTAATAAATTAATTGGCTCAGCTGAAAATTAACTTCCTAAAAAATATTTCATGTAATTGCACATTTGTAAATGGATAAAATTCAGCTGATACAGGAATCCAGATAAAATAGATGCTGACTGCTAATATTTTTATTCTATGATTTTTAAAAGTCACTTTCAGATATCAATTTGAATTATGAAATTTCAATTTTGGACACTATTGTCAGCTGAAAGCTTCAACAGTACACTGAAATATACTTTATGCTATAAATGGTTTCAATACCTGATGAATACGATTACCTTTTTAAAATGCTTTTACTTGGCGACTCAGGAGTAGGAAAAACTTCTTTGATGTTCAGATATTCTGAGGGAAGTTTTGATGATAGGTGTCTTTCTCTTATTGGATTAGATTTTAAAATTAAAACAACTGACATAAAAAATCAAAAATTCAAGCTTCAAATTTGAGACACGCCTGGCCGACGAATGCTTTATACATCCTTTAAGTACTATTTTAGATTCACACAAGGAATAATTTTCGTTTATGATTGCACGTCTGAAGAATCTTTCGAAAGCATTAGATTTTGGCATGATTTTGCTTGCCAAAATGCGTATAAGGATGCCAGGAAAGTTCTTATTGGAAATAAATGTGATAGAAGTGACAAAATTATCGAAAAATCTAGAGGGGAAGAATTAGCAAGGGAAATAAATGCTGAATTTTTTGAAACAAGTGCAAAAGATGGCATTAATGTGGAAGAGATGTTTGAGTACCTCTGTTTTGATATAGTAAATTGATTAGCTGGAGATTATGGAATTTTAATAACAAGACAAGAAATAACGAAGCAAAAAACTTTGTGCATTTAAGTGAAATTTACTATGAGTAATAGCCTTTTTAAATCTACAATAAAGCTTATAGGATTAAAATTCCAAATATTTGGCAATTCTATACAACAAATAATAATAATAACAATTTTAATCATTTTCATTCAGCAAGCTAGATCTTTAAAATTTTCAATGCTTTCTATAAATATCATTTATTACACTAATTGCAATTTTTTCTTTTATAGTAAATTTTTCATATTAATAATGTGATAAGAAGCTTTAAGTAGTGTCTGGTTAAAATTCAAGACTTATTATTTCCATCTTTATCCTTCTGCTAGTGTAATCGGTTCAAGTAAGACAATTAAGTTGTGATTGAAGTAATTATAATACAAATTAGCTTGGCTACTAAATTGATTGTTTCAGTTGAAAATTAACTTCATAAAAGATATTTTATAATTTAAAATTTTTGCACTGATAAAAATTTATGTGCAAAACATTTGCTTGAGCAATACAGATTAAAATAGATGCAGATTATAAATATTTCAAATTTATGAATATTTAAAGCCAAATTCAGATATTTTAGAAAAATTTATTTGACTTTTGAATTATTATGCCAATAAGTCCAAATGATTTTTTGAAGTGCCAAATTCAGACTGGTTTGTCAGCTTGAAAACTTAAACGATACATTAAAACAATGCTATAAATGGTTTCAATACCTGATGAATACGATTACTTTTTTAAACTGCTTTTACTTGGCGAATCAGGAGTAGGAAAAACTTCTTTGTTATTTAGATACTCTGAGGGAAGATTTGATGAACTACGCCTTTCTTATATTGGTATAGATTTTAAACATAAAACAATTGACCTAGAGAATCAAAAATTCAAGCTTCAAATTTGAGACACGCCTGGCCGACGAATGCTCAATACTACCTTTCAGTTCTATTTTAGACTTACGCAAGGAATATTTTTCATTTATGATTGTACGTCTGAAAAATCCTTCGAAAGCATTAGGTTTTGGAATGATTTTGTTTGCCAAAATACGTATAAGGATGTCAGGAAAATTCTTATTGGAAATAAATGTGATAGAAGTGACAAAGTTATAGAAAAATCCAGAGGGGAAGCATTAGCAAGGGAAATAAATGCTGAATTTTTTGAAACTAGTGCAAAAGATGGTACTAATGTTAAAGAGATGTTTGATTATCTCTGTGTTGATATAGTAAATTGATTATCTGGAGATGAGGGGATTTTAATAAAAAGACAAGAAATAACGAAGCAAAAAGCTTTGTGCATTTAAGCCAAATTAACGATGAGTGATAGCCTTTTTAAATGCACAATAAAGCTTATAGAATTAAATTTCAATATTTGGCAAATCTATACAACAAATAATAGTAAAAATTTTAATCATTTTCATTCAGCAAGCTATATTTTTAAAATTTTTCAATGTTTTCCAGTAAATATCATTTATTACACTAATTGCAATTTTCTCTTTTAGTAGTAGATATTACAGCACTATTTTAATTCGACCAAAAAATATGATAAAATCTCGATAATAAGTGGAGAGTTCATTCTGTTGTGAAATTACTCATAATGAAGTCGTTAACCTTAAATAAGAATAAGTTTTTAATAGAGAAGTGGAAATAAGAGAAAGAAAAGCTTTATGTAGAGAATGAATAATAGATTAGTTGGATTTAAGTAAATCTTTCGAATTAAAATCAGTAAAACTTTTTACGTCATAGCTTTTCTTTATAATTTCGGATAAAATATCTTTTGCCTTATTTAATATGTATAAAAATAAATGAGCAATTTTAACAGAAGAGAATTGATTTCTTGCTATAAAGCAAAAGGAATTGAAAAAATTAGTTTGAAAAAGGAGTTTGATAAGAATCGAACAAGATTTGTAAATCAAACCCAAATTGATCAATTTTTAGCCAAAAAATTCATCAAAAATATTCCAAGTTGAAAAGATTTCAATTTCTTAAAAGAAAGTTATTTGAACAAAATCGATTTTAATTTCTTTTACCAAATAAGAGCTTTTATCACAGAATGTTTAACAGAAGACTTAAAAGAATGCCTTTATCACATTGTTTTACAGTCAAAAAATACAGATTTAATCAATTTAGCATCCAGCAACGCAATTACGTTTCTCAATAAATCTGGATTTACATTCACAAACAAAGATTTTTCCTGTGTAAAAATTCCTAATGCTGATTTATCATATGGAATGTTTATTGACACAAATTTTGAGTCAAGTAATCTTTGTGGGGTAAATTTTTCTATGGCTCATCTATATGATTCAAACTTTAAAAGATGCAATATGACTAATATTGATTTTGGAATAAAGCATCTAAAAGTTGGGCTAAGAACAAAAGCTGAAACATTAGGATTTTCATTGTGTGGGAGATTTCTTGCAATTGCAGTTGATAAGGTAATAATTCTTTATAACAAAAAAACCTATAAGAAGATTGGCCAATTTATTGGGCATTCTTCAGCAGTAAAAAAACTCATTTTTTCGGATGATGGAAATTATTTGGCTTCTTGATCTGATGGAAAAGTATTGATATTATGAGATACATTTTCATATCTTCAGATTGAGAAATTTGAAAATACAACACAATTTTATAGTTTCTCACCTTGCAATAATTATATATGTTTGCCATGAATTACATCTAAATGAGAAGAGTCTGTGATAAAAATCTTTGATATAAATGCAAGAGCAATAACCAAAGAAATCGGAGGAACTTGAGCATATATGACACTGGCTATTTTTTCACATACAGGGGAAACTTTGATCATATTTAGTAATTTTGACCATTCTTTCAGTATCTGAGATTTATATACAGAAAAAGTTGTGAAAAGTGAGGTCTTTACTTGTAACATAGCAATGGCTAATTATTTAAATCGAAAAAGCATAGTTATTTATAATTACAATACAAGCGAAATAATAGTTTATTGCACTGTAAGATTTGTAATAATTACAGCTTTTAAAACATATGTATATCATGCCAGATTTTGAAATTGCTATTTTTATGGAAAATACCTGGCTTGTGAGTCTACAAAACAAGCTATAAAGGTGTTTGATTTGGAAACAAAAGAAGTGGTTTTAGATATTTTCCCAAATAAAAATTGGCAGAATAGTTCGATTTGTCTTCATGAAAATCAATTAGTTGTAGGAACATCTGATAAAAGATTGAAATCATGGAAAATTCCGAGAAATTTTGAAAAAAATCACCAAATCCTAACAAGAAAAGGAATAAAAATGGCTAGATTTTCTCAAGATAATCAATTTTTTGCAGTTGCAGGTAGAGAAGGATGAGTTTTTATTTATTTTACAAAAAATCAAAAATTATTAAACAAATTTCAACTTCAAGAACAAACAATTTCATGTATAGCTTGATCAGAAAATATCTTGGCAACTCTTGGATGAAATATAATTATATGAGACATTTATAATGGAACTCCTCTGAAAGAAATAAACCTCTTTCATAAAGTTAATTCCATTGAATTTTCTCCTGATGGCAAAAAATTATTATATTTTCTTAGAAAAGCCTTTATTTCAATATGAGATATTGATAAAGATCAAAATATATATCATTGAATTGGTCACGGTGTCCTTATTTCTACATGCTGTTGGTCACACTGTGGAAATTTTATAATAGCTGCCAGATCTGATAAGTTAATCTGTATCATGAATGCAGACACTCTCAAGATATTTACAGAAATTGCGACTCAAGATACAAAAATTGATTTAATGAGTATTTCGGTATGTGGAGAATTTATGCTTACTTGCAATTTTGTAAAAAAAGTAATGGCTTGGAATATAGAGAAAAATATCGAGGCAACAAAAATAGTTCAAAATTTTTGAATTAAAAATGTGATCAGCTCAATTTTGTGGACTCCTGATGGGAAAAAAATTCTTTTAGGTGACGTTAAAGGAAAAATGATATTATGAGATTTTTCTAAAGGAAAATTATATCGAACTATAGCTGTTCATAAAGGAACTGTGACATCTCTTCATTTTTCAACCTACAAAAATTTTCTTATTACTGGGAGTAAAGATAGAACAGTTAAATTATGGAATTTTGACAGATTATGGTCATTCCCCACTAAAATTTAGATATTATTAACATTAAAATCCTTTTATATAATTATTTTTGTGGCTCTTAAAATATTTAAAATCCAATTAAAATTTTGTGACATTTTAATAAAATGAATTAAGAAGCATATTGATGCAAGATTTTAACTAATAAAAATTGGAATAAAATATATATTTTAAGCAAAGCTGAGTGACAGACTGATGTTAGCTATTGCAATTTCAATTTTATGATTTTTTAAAGCCAAATTTAGATATTTTAGAACCAAAAATTTATGTTAAACTATTAGTTAACTAATCGAAATGATTTGGAATTAAAAATCCAAAATAATTTTGTCAGCTTGAAAGCTTCTGAGATACATTAAAACAATGCTATAAATGGTTTCAATTCCTGATGAATACGACTACTTTTTTAAACTGCTTTTACTTGGCGAATCAGGAGTAGGAAAAACTTCCTTGCTGTTCAGATACTCTGAGGAAAGATTTGATGAAAAATGTCTTTCTTGTATTGGTATAAATTTTAAGCATAAAACCATTGACTTAGAGAATCAAAAATTCAAGCTTCAAATCTGAGACACGCCTGGCCGACGAATGCTCGCTACTACCTTTCAGTTCTATTTTAGACTTACGCAAGGAATATTTTCATTTATGATTGTACATCTGAAAAATCTTTCGAAAGCATTAGATTTTGGAATGATTTTGCTTGCCAGAATACATATGGGAAGCATTAGCAAAGGAAATAAATGTTGGATTTTTTGAAACTAGTGCAAAAGATGGAATTAATGTGATGAGATGTTTGATTATCTATGTGTTGATATAGTAAGTTGATTAGCTAGAGATATTGTAGCTTTATTTTAATTCGGCAAGAAAATATAATAAAAATGAAAGATAAGCGTAGAATTCATCCTGTTGTGAAACTAGCCATAGTAAAATAGATACTATCCAATTAGAGTGAGTCTTTAATAGAAAAAAAAGAAGTAAGAGAAATAGCAGCTTTATGTATTTTATTAAAACTAGGGATTTGTGGAAATTTTTCAAATTAAAATCAATAAAATTATTTGAATGAATTTTTTTTATCATTTCAATAAAATAATCTCTTGTCTTTTCTAATATATAAAAAATGAGCAATTTTAACAGAAGAGAATTGATTTCTTCCTATAAAGCTCAAGGAAGTGGAAAGATAAAGAACTTTGATAAGAATCGAACAAGCTTTGTAAATCAAACCCAAATTGATCAATTTTTAGCCAAAAAATTCATCAAAAATATTCCAAGTTGAAGAGATCTCAATTTCTTAAAAGAAAGTTATTTGAACAAAATCGATTTTAATTTATTTTACCAAATACGAGCTTTTATCACAGAAGGTCTAACAGAAGACTTAAAAGAATGCCTTTATGACATTGTTTTACAGTCAAAAAATACAGATTTAATCAATTTAGCATCCAGCAATGCAATTACGTTTCTCAATAAATCTGGATTTTCATTCACAAACAAAGATTTTTCCTGTGTAAAAATTCCTAATGCTGACTTATCATATGGGATGTTTATTGGCACAAATTTCGAGTCAAGCAATCTTTGTGGGGTCAATTTCTCTATGGCACATCTATATGATTCAAACTTTAAAAGATGCAATATGATCAATATAGATTTTGGAGTAAAGCATCTAAAAGTTGGGCTAAGAACAAAAGCTGAAATATTAGGATTTTCATTGTGTGGGAGATTTCTTGCAATTGCAGTTGATAAGGTAATAATTCTCTATAACAAAAAAACCTTTAAGAAGATTAGTCAACTTATTGGACATTTTTCAGCCGTAAAAAAACTGATATTTTCCGATGATGGAAATTATCTGGCTTCTTGATCTAATGGAAAGGTTTTGATATTATGAGATACTTTTTCTAATCATCAAATCGAGAAATTTGAAAATACAAACCAAGTTTACAGTTTCTCGCCTTGCAATAATTATATATGTTTGGCAATAAATACATCAAATTTAGAAGGCAGTGTGATAAAAATCTTTGATATAAATGCAAGGGCAATAGTCAAAGAAATCGGACAGAATTGAGTATGTTTGGATCTGGCTAGTTTTTCACACACAGGGGAAAGTTTGATAATATTCGATAGATGTAACACTCCTCTCAGTGTCTGAGATTTGCATTCAGAAAAAGTTGTGAGAAATATGAACGTTTGTGCATATGGCTGATCAAAGGCTAATTATTTAGATCGAAAAAGCATAGTTATTTATAATTTCAATGCACGCGAAGTAATAGTTTATTGCACTGAAAGATTTGAAATAATTACAGTTTTTAAATCGCATGTACATCTTCCTAGATTTTGAAATTGCTATTTTTATGGAAAATACCTGACTTGGGAGTCTAGGAAAAAAGCTATAAAAGTTATAGATTTGGAAACAAAAGAAGTAGTTTTAGATATTTTCCCAAATAAAAATTGGCAGAATAGTTCGATTTGTCTTTATGAAAATCAATTGATTATAGGGGCATCTGATAAAAGACTGAAATCATGGGAAATTCCTATAATTTTTGAAAAAAATCAACGAATGCTGGCAAGTAAAGGAATAAAAATGGCTAGATTTTCTCAGGATAATCAATTTTTTGCTGTTGCAGGAAGAGAAGGATGAGTATTTATTTATTTTACAAAAAATCAAAAATTATTAAATAAATTTCAGCTTCAAGAACAAACAATTTCATGTATAGCTTGATCAGAAAATATCTTGGCAACTCTTGGCTGAAAAATAATTATATGAGACATTTATAATGGAACTCCTTTGAAGGAAATAAAACGCTTTCATAAAGTTAATTCCATT
>CATKHM010000393.1:0-20123 GCA_949751825.1 Blepharisma undulans
TTTTTCTGTCAAACGCTTAACTTCGCTTATGTTTCCTAATTCAGTAAATTTGTGAAGGTCTAAACCGTTTGCCATTTAGATTTTATGCAATGCAAATATAATTCTTTAAAGTTTAGATGCTAGATTTTAAGCTTATATTATGATTTAATTATAAAAGGCTTTAAATTGCATCAGGAAATGCAAGTCATAATTCTTCATTTTTGAATTGATATTTCATGTGAAATTCTATATGCCTGATTAAAATGCGGCTTATTGGATTGTTCAAATTAAATTTATAAATAATGCTGTAGGTGATCTAAATCATCTGAAAACATTTCTAATCTAAGGTACTTCTCAATTCGATTTCATTCACTGTGACTAAATCCAAAAATTTTGACCTGGTGAGACCATGAAAATTGAATTGCTGTTTGATTTATAAAAAGATAGTGCAATAGATAAGAATGAGAATTAAAGAAATACAATATATAGTAAATATTTCGATATCATCTTTTATCTTTTATTCTGAAACAAATTTTATTTCATTATGTGCTAATAATTAATTTTAATTTTAGATCTATATAAGTTTCTAAAACCTGATTTGTATATAAAAATCTTTTAAAGCATATATTAAGACATAGACTACTGTTATCTTTAATTATAAACCTTTTAGCAGGTTGCCAATTTATAGATTTCATGCTCTAAAATACTCTGAAAGTTTTATAGCAGTTATGATACAATTAAAACATTGCCATTGCTTCTAATAGGATCAAATTTATAACAAAAATCAAAAAATATTGGTCCAAATAAAGGTCTCATTTATTCGTTCTTAGTGCCGTCATCACACAAAAACATGGCGATAAAAAATTATGGCTCTTAAATCCGAAAAGCTTTTCAGCGAGATGGCTCCTCTTCTCCAGACAACCGGTGCAGACCTTGTCAAAAAAATCGGAGCAATCTATCACTTTGAAATCCTTGCTGCTCCTGGAGCTGAGCCAGTTGTTTTTACAATTGATCTTAAGAACGGAAATGGGTCTTTAACTAAAGGAAGAGTTGGAAGCGCTGACGCCACCTTCACAATGACTGACGACGATTTAATTGCTGTTGCACAAGGCAAACTCAACCCACAAGTTGCTTTTATGCAAGGAAAGATGAAAATTAAAGGAAACATGGCAAAGGCTAGCAAATTCACCCCTGATATTCTCCCTAAATCTCCAAAACTTTAATTTATTAGGCTTATAAGAACCCTTTGATTTAAAAATTAATATTGTCAGATATAAAGAAATGGTGCTGATTCCTAATACAAATATTGTAGTTGATGGGTTTAAACATTCCGCAGAATTGGAAAATCCTTTCTATGTGTTCTTTTTAACACATATGCATAGTGATCATTATCAAGGATTGTCACCTTCTTGAAACCGCGGGCCTATTTATTGTTCCCCGCCAACTGCTCTTATGTTGCATGACAGATTCCCGGATATTCCGAATATTTTTGAATTGGAAATTGGAGAAACACATTGGATTCCTCTGAATACGCAAAAAACCAAAGGAGTGAATGTGACGTTTTTTGATGCGAATCATTGTATAGGGGCTGTTATGATTTTATTTCAAGGAGAAATGGGGACTATTTTTCATACGGGGGATTTTAGGTATATTCCGTCGATGCTTGAACATCCAGCTTTGCTTGATAGCACAGGACAGACGATAGCAATAAATCATTTGTTTCTGGACAATACATTTTGCAGTCCAGAATATAATTTCCCTCCAAAAGAAGAATGCACACAAATGATAATTGATGTAATTGATGAAAATCCAGAATCTGACATATGACTTGCTATTGAAAATTTCGGCCGAGAGTGACTATTAATCGATCTCTCACTTCATTTTAATACACGAATTGTAGTAAATCAATCAATGTACAACAGAATCCAACTTTTAAATGTCAGACCTGAATTATTCAGTACAAATGAAGATGATGGCTGGATCCATGTAGTAACAAAAGCAGATATGAAAAATATCATCCCAAGGAACAAAGAAGGATCAATGACTATAGGGATTTTCCTATCAGGATGGTATAAGTACTATAGCAAGGATAGCAAGTATTTTTATGTAAAACTTACTTAGAAAGTTCCTTATTCTTTGCATTCAAATTATTATGAAATGCAAGCATTTGTGGAAAAAATTAAGCCTGAGAAGCTAACTTATGTTTCAGAATGCTCAAAGTCGCTGAAAGGAACTTTTGAGCTTATGGATATAGTGTTAAAAGACAAAGAAATTAAAGATACACCTTTACAAGAACTTGATTTGCAGCCTCCAATTAAAAGAAAATCCGGGAACAATGGAAAAGCCTGCTTAAAAAAGCTTAAAAGACCAAAAATATTGGGTAGTCGTATCACCTCTACAGAATCTCAAGAAGAATAATTATTTGGTAAATATGTTAAACTTATTACAAAGTTAATTATTAGCTATCCAACTTTGATGTATAGAGCAACCGCACATGCAACTACCAAAAGTGCAATAATTATGAGCATTATTATTTCCATTCATATTCTTCTTCTATTCATAGAAGAAATTACTCTATCAGCCTTGTTCACATTGCTTCCGACATCATTCACTTTTTCATTCATTTTCTGTATTTTACCTTTTTGTTCCTTTAAATTCCCAAGAGTGTTACTGGCAATTTGTTCGCTTTCAAGCCCAAGCCTATACGTTCTTTCAAGAATGTCGCCGCCTTCTTGGAGAATTTCATTTGAATTGAGAAGCTTTTCTCTTGAATCACGCCCTGTTTCACCCATTAAATCAACTTTATTATTGTGGGTTTGTTCAGAGATTAGAAAGTTATTTATTCTTTGCATTAAAATTACTATGAAATGCAAACATTTGTTGAAAAATTAAGCCTGATAAGCTAAAATACGTTTTAGAATGCTCTGAATCGCTAAAAGAAACTTTTAGCTTATAGATATAATCTTAAAAGACAAAGAATCAATGATATACCTTTACAATAACTGGATTTGCAGCCTCTAATTAAAAGAAAATCCGAAAAACAATGGAAAAGCCTGATTAAAAAAGCTTAAAAGACCAAAATTTCTATGTCGCCATATTACCTCTACAGAATCTCTGAAAGAATAATTATTTGATAAATATGTTAAACTTAGTATAAAGTTAATTATAAGCTATCCAACTTTGATGTATAGAGCAACCGCACACGCAACCATCAAAAGTACAATAATTATGAGCATTATAATTTTCATTCATATTCTTCTTCGATTCATAGACGAAATCACTCTATTTGCCTTGTTCACATTGCTTCCGACATCGTTCACTTTTTCATTTATTTTCTGTATTTGAACTCTTTGTCCTTTTAGATTCCCAAGAGCATCACTGGCAATTTGTTCGCTTTCAAGTCCAAGCCTATATGTTCTTTCAAGTGTGTCACCGCTTTCTTGGAGAATTTCATTTGAATTGAGAAGCTTTTCTCTTGAATCAGGCCCTGTTTTGCCCATTAAATCAACTTTATTCTTGCGGGTTTGTTCAGAGCTCAACGATTTTTTTAGTTGCAATAAATTTTCTTGATGTCTTTTAAGACGAGGCTGATATTGGGACGATAACTGAGCTGGCATCGTTAGAATTTCGCTTTCCATTTGTCGAAGCCAATGCTCTGCATCTTGAATATCGTGCTTAGCCTCTGCTAGGATTGCATCGGGTTTTGGAGCTGAAGGAAGAAGCGCTATCTTTTTGTTGGCACTTGCAATGAATTTAGAGAAATCGTTTTCGTAGCCTTTGAAGAGCTCTGCCATCTTTCTCTATAGTTTATTTCTGCAACCGGGTTATTTGTGATGATTTATTAAATATCAGAATAAAAGATTGATAAGATTTCTTTTTCAAGGTTGAAATTCAGGATTTTTCAATTATTATACCATGAATAATAGAGAAAATCTTATTCAGATAATGTTTTAAGGAAATTTTTTGCAGGTGTTTCTGATTATGAAACTAAATTGCTATACAAACCTCAGTCTTGTTTAGGATAACTGATTTAATTTGGATCACTTAAATATGGAATACATTAAAATACTTTATGGATATTTAATTTTACATAATATGGACAATCTTATCCATAATACTTTTGAAATTTTATTTTTCAGAGAATATTAGATTGATAGCAATAAAGCAAAGATGTTGAATATTAACATATGAAAAATAATCCAAAATAATAATTAATTTAATATTTGTAATTGTGAACTTAAAATGGTTTTACTATTTTGACTTCTTGCTATATACAATGTCAAAGCTTTGCTATTAACTGTTGGCTCATGCGCAGGACTTTTTGGTGCTTCAAACCCAGAGATATGAAGATCAATAAAAGCTCTTAATCCTGATGCATTTATATGACTAGGAGATGCAATTTATGCTGATAAAATGATTTTACCCTTAATCTTTCGGTCTTCAACTGAAGAAGAATGAAAAGAGAAATATAAAATTCATAAAAATGCAGAAGGATATAAAGAGTTAAGAAATTCTACAAGAATTTTGGGAGTTTGGGATGACCATGACTATGGAAAAAATAATGAAAACAAGTATTATCCTTATAAAAACCTTTCTAAAGAGCTGTTTCTTGATTTTATTGATGAGCCTAAAAACAGTATCCGGTATCAAAGAGAAGGGATATATGATTCTTATGATTTTTTTGAAAACGGGAAAAAAATAAAAGTAATTTTGCTAGATGATAGGACTTATTTAGATGCTCCAGGGCCTGATGCGGACAACTTAGGAGAAATACAATGGGAGTGGCTTCAAAATGAACTTGAAGATAAGGCTGACTTATATTTAGTTATGAATGGGATGCAAATTAATGTTGAGGATAGGATCGTTGTGACTGAAAAATGGTTTGAAAAAAGCAGAAAAAGAATGCTTGATATTCTTGATAAGAAGCCTGGAGTTATTTTGGTAAGCGGAGATGTTCATCATTCTGAACTATTAAAAATTGACTGTTACAGCTACCCCATTTATGAAATAGTATCAAGCGGATTGACTCATTCCGTTAATACTCAATACGGCGCCATTGCACGTTTATATTTAGAAGCCTTCTATCCTTTCACGCACAATGTTGGAAGCAGAGTTTACGATAGAAGTTTTGCATCTATTGAAATATCAAATAACAACATAAACATTGACCTCAGAGACTCATTTGGTAAAATTCAGCTCCATCATACCCTCAAAATCAGCGATCTTTTTACTCATCCAAATACTCCTTGCTTCTGTGCCCAATCCATATGGGAGAGAAGAATAAAGCATTGGGCTGGTATTCTATTAGTCTACTTCATACCTTTTTTTACAAATATTTCAGCTTTTTATATTTGGATAAAAAAATATTCGAAATCTTATTAATTTAATTTTTATAAACCTTGTGATAGTTTTTCGAAGTCTCCAATTGATGCAGTTGGGTCAGAAGAGTAATCAAGGATCACTTTTAAAGTGTCTGGGAGAACTTGTTGAACAAGCTCCTTAGTTATGTTCTAAATATAAGTTACTGTGCTATAATCCATAGCTGGGCTGGTATTCACTTCTATGAGCCATGGCTTAAAATCTGAATCAATCATAAAATCAAATCCAAGAAGTTCAAAAGTGTTTCTTTTTGCGGATAATTTTTCTTTGGCTGATTTAATGGTATTGACTATGATGTTTTTGACTTTTGGTAGAATAGATTTATCTCATATATCCTCGTTGTTTTTTTCTATAAGCCATTGGCGAAATTGATCAATGTGCCACATGCTTTCATTTGCACTAAATAAAGGGCTATATTTTGCTATAGAATTATTTGTTAAATGAATATATAAGTCATTTATTTCAGATAAATCATATTCTTTAGCTGAAAAACGTAGATAGCATTGCTTGTAGAAAAAAATTTCAAAGGTTGAGAAACAAGTAACCAATACTCATTGACGAATATCAAATTTATGTTTGTTGATAATAAGAGGATTTTCAATGTATTTTTGGACTACCCAAGAGTTGCTTTTAGTGTAATTCAAAATATCTTCAAGTGATTTAAATAGCATAATATCTCTTCCTCTTGATTTAAACCCTGGTTTAACGATTCATATATTATTTTTTCCTCTAATTTTATACTGTTTATCGTTTTCCAGTATTTTAACGGAATTTTCAATCTGCTTATCATAATTTTCTACATCCTTTTTTATTATTTTTTCCTCTGCTTTTCTTTGTAAAACATTTAAGGCTCTTATTAAATTATCACGATCTATTTGGGTTTCATTTTCTTTGTACAATTTTAATATACATTCTGCTTCATTTCTCTTAAAAGCTTCAATAAAATCATCAGCAGGATCTTTTGGGCTAATGATATAGCATTCAGGGAAAAAGTCATAGCTATTAGGGAATTTTTTTAAATTTCTGCAGATTTTCACCTTTGTGGAAACCTCGTCAATCCTTGACAAGTGGTTAATAATTTGATTAGGTCTAATAGAATCAGGAAGTTTCGGATTTTTCAAAAACTTTAAAATGCATCTATCTTTGTTCAGTTCTTGACATTCTCTTCATCCTCTTGATTTCAAGCATGAAATCACGTCTGGATAATCATTGTCTGCTATAAAAAGCCGTTCTCCAAAAGGAACAGTTTTTGACATCGCGCCAAACTTTCCTTTATTCTGTATTTTTGTGCTTTTAAGCAATGGTAGCTGAATTTTTGTTTTTCTCTCAAAAGGCTTAGAAATGTCAAAAAAATTATTTTCTTTTTTAGTTAAAAAATTCGGTGCAGAACTTGATGAATTTTTACCTTCTTCAATAAATTTAAATTTCCGAGTCTGGATTATGCGAGATACAGCCGGAAGATTATTCTTTTTACTGAGAGTGCGTGGTCGCTGATCTTTTTCTTTTAAGATGTTTTTACTTTCGTTCTTTACTGAAGTCATTTTATTAGTAGTTTTATTATTTTCATATTTACTATTAAACTTAGTCTTACCAGCAGCAACCTTGACTTTGTTTTGAAGCGCTCGAGCTCAGTTTATTTTTTGGCTCTGGTAGAGGCACAATTCCAGTTTCATGAGTTTTTTGTATAATTTTTCTTGCAATTGAGTCAAAAATTAAGTCTACTTGAAATGCACTTTTTGCACTTGCTTCTATATATTCAAGATCTAATTGGTCTGCTTTTAATTTGGCTTCTTCAGTTGTAACTACATGAGGCAGAAGATCTGCTTTATTTCCTACTAAAACTTTCACAACCTTCCCACTAGAGTATCGTTCCACTTCTCTAATCCACTCTTCAATATGATCAAAACTATCTCTTTTAGTTTTATCAAAAACAAAAATAACTCCATCAGCATTCCTATAATAGCCTGTTATTATTGTTCGGAAACGCTCTTGGCCAGCTGTGTCTCACTATGTTAAAAGTACTATTTGTAGCCTCACTGATTCACCATCAATTGTGAGATTTCTCAGCAAAAAATCAACGCCAATTGTAGCAACGTGAGTCTCTGCAAAAGTGTTTTCTGCGTATCGAATGAGAAGGCAGGATTTTCCAACTCCTGAGTCACCGATAATAACAAGCTTGAAGACATAATCGCTGTGTAAAAAATACGGATTATTTTGATTCATCTTGGGTTTATAATTAATACGTTTTATTTAAATTAACAGATTTTATTAATTTTGGAATATAAATAAAATCATAAGTATTTAAACAAGATTTTGGCAATAATAAAAGACTTGTATAAATTTTGTTTAATATTTAGTTTTTAGCTACTCCTCATCTGCATGCTTTTTCTTTTTAGACACCTTGACTTCAGCATTAAATACAGGAGCTTTGCCTGCTTTCAGGCCTGGAATTTCAGCATCTACTTCAATTGCTGCTTTATTTTCATCAGAAGAGTTCCCCTTTTTATGATGATGCTTTTTCTTTCTTTTCTTTTCAACTACTTCAGCTTCTTCATTATTTTCAACTATTTCTCTCTCAACTTCAACCTTTTTCTTTTTGCTTACTTTAACTTCTGCGTTTTCCTCAAACTGTACCTTCACTTTCCCACCTTTTTTCCCAGCATTAACTTCTGCTTCAGCCTCCGGTTCCTCTGATGACCCTTTTTTAGCTTTTTTATCACCTTCAACCTCAATTTTTGTATCAATTACTTTTGTCTCTACTTTCTTCTTCTTTTTTTCTGATTTTTCGACTTCAACAGACATTTTCATCAGAGTTTCATGAGGCTCTTCACTTGATGTTGCTTTTGATACTGTATATTTGTGGTGACTGATAACTTGATCATCGTCGTCATTTGCAATTTTGGCTATATCTAAACGATGGAAATTAGCGGCGTGCTTGTCTTTAAATGCGGCTCCTGGGTAATTGATAAATATTGGTCCTCTGCCTGGGATATAAATAGCTGGATATTCCTCTGTGAGGGAAAAGCCAATAACTTCCATAAGTTTGAAGTCTGGCTGAGGATCAAGCGAAAACAGATAACAGTATTGGCTATGCTTTTTGGTTTTAGGATTTTCTCCTCCGGCAATAATTGCATGTCCAGATCCTGATGCACAAATTGGCTTAACAACTTTTATAGGCAATCTTATATCTTCTTTTTTCACTTTGAGTGTTTTGCAATCTAACGAAAACATCTTTTTGCTTGATCTGAGCTTTCCTTTTGAGTTAATTCTTTGTCCGCCCACAAAATAGATTTTTGAATGAATAATAAAACACCCAGGGTGCAATAAATCTTTCAATCTGAATTCTTTGACATTTGGATTTTCATCTTCATGGTGCTTTGACTTTTTCTTTTTTTCGTCATGAATAAAGACTTCCCAATAATTTTCATTCAAATTATACCTCATAACTGGGGCTCCAGAAATCCCTGATATGGCTTCTTCGTCTTCAATAACAGCTCCCACATAAAATACCCACTCATTATATTCTAGCAATGCTCCTTCCTTGGCAGAAATTGGAAGCCGAGCAATTGTAGTCGCACTTTTATTTTTGTTATCAATAATGCAAGCATTGTTTGTAGAGTATCCAGAACTGTCGCTGCCTCCAACAACCATCATTCTGTCGTTTGAAAGATAGCCAACGGTAGAATCAGCTCGGATTTTGATTTTTGACTTGAACTGGTGCTTTTCGACCGATTCTGGCGTCACGTGGCAGATCAATTTTTTGGCACGGTTGAGGTAGTCAAAATCTGGAACCCTGATGTGAACTGGCTTGTTAGTAGCAGCCTTCTCGTCTTTAGAAGTGCATGTACCCATTTTATATTATCTTTGACATTTTCCTGTGTCCATCAATGGAAACTACCAGTCCATAAAAAGCACTGGCTTTTTGAATTGATAAATAAACTACTCTATAACTGAAATATAAGAATTATTTAAGTTAAAGCAATGATTATATTAATTTTTTACCATTTTCTGATTATAAAGAATCGGTTAAATGCGTTAAATTAACAATTTGGCATTTATTTGATTGTTAAGAGAATCCTTTGAAAAATAAAAAATATGAATTTAATGATTGATTTGAAACTAAATCATTCTTGAATAGATTAAATTAATTTTCTCAGTAGCATATTTGATTACTTTATGATTAAAGAAAATTTTTTTGGAAGGATATTTTTACTAAAAATGAGGTAAATTTATCAACAATAATTCAAGAGTAAAAACATTTATCATAATGTCCTCTATCAGATGAATTACCTCAGGACCTCAATTCTGGGTTACAAAGCTCTTACAAAAGCAAGGAACAGGCATGAGTGCTGAGGCGATATGAAAGGCAGCAGAAATTGAGAAAATTCATGATATCATTCCTTCTAAAAATTATTTGAAAAGGAGAGTCCTTGCCAGAATGCATGGAAGTCATTGCATATATAAAGCCAAAGCTGAAGATGTGCAAGGGAGCAGGTTTACCAAGGATGGATGAAAATTAAACTCAGCCTGCGCTTGAAAGTACATTCATCCTGATTTGCGTGGGGACGTCAAACTTGACTAGTAATAGATTAAATAAGCTAAGATCAACTCTTGATAATAATATCAAAAATAGAATTTTTCGATGCGCCAAATTAGGCAAGCAGTAAATAAAGATAATTATGTTCCTTTCTGATTATTTCATAGAAAATTAATACTTTCAGAAGAGCTTCAATAGAATTAATTCAAGCGAAAAGCAATAACAATGATATGGAGTACGATTCTGAATGCAGATCCAGGTCCTTTATCTACAACAAAGTATTTCTTGTGCTAGCTTATTTTTCATACTAATGGGAATGTAAATAAGTTTTTTTCATTGTTGGAGCCTAAATAATTGGTCAAAATATCTCACATCTTTTATCAAATCAAATTTCATACTGTACATTTCTGTATTAAAAACAATTAAAATGGAAGAAGTAGACAATAAATGCAGCGTTCCTTTTATCCGTATTTGTGAATTCATGGAAAAACTTTCAGGTATCAAGGGCAAAAGAAAAACTCAAGCACTAAAAGAATTCTTCGAGCACTCAAAAGTCTCAAATTTCTTTCCAATTGTAAGGCTGATGATTCCGAATTTTGATATGGAAAGAGGACAATACGGACTCAAAGAGGTTACCCTAGCCAAATACTATGCAGAGCTTCTGAGTCTCCCAAATCGAGAAAAAGACGCTCTAATTCATTTTAAAGACCCTAAAAAGCAATTACCCGGTTGTCCAGCTGGAGGATTTGTAGAGGTCTTAGAGTTCATGATAAAAAATCGTGTTGGAGACTCGCAAAATCTTACAGTGGAAGAAGTCAATACATATCTAGACGAGCTTGCCAATGCACTTGATAAGCCTGCAAAGAAAAAAATCTTATCTGAGTTTGTAAGAAGAATGGGCTCTATTGAACAGAAATGACTTGCAAAGATCATCCTAAAAGATATGAAACTAGGGACACATGAGAAGCTGTTGAGCTCATTTCATGATAAAGCGCTTGAAATTTATTACAATACAAATAATTTAAGAGAAGTTTTTACGAAATTAAAAGACAAAAATATTGAGCTTGGAGTCCAACTTTTCACCTGGGGCCAGCCGATAAGGCCAATGCTTGCAGGAAGAAAACCATTCCAAGAGCTAAAAAAACTGCTCATAAATCAAGAAGTTTATGTTGAAACCAAATTCGATGGAGAAAGAATCCAATGTCACTATTGTTCTGATGGCAATATAAAATTCTTCAGTAGAAATGCAGTTGATTATACCATGATGTACGGCAGAAGTCTGAGAGAGCTAATCCTCGAAAGTATCCATGGGGTTAATGCTTGTATTTTAGATGGAGAACTCATAGTTTGGGATTTAGTTCTTGACGCCCCTGCATCTTTTGGTCAAAATAAAACAGTCGCTAATGAAAATACTCCAGGAAAATGCCTTTGCTACATGGTTTTCGACATTTTATATATAGAAACTGTAGATGGCACAAAGCATGATCTTATGCCTAAGCCTTTAAGTGACAGAAAACAAATTCTTGACAAAACACTCACTGATGTCCCCAAAAGACTTGAAAAAGTGAAATTTTCACAAGTAAAAGGCTCAAAAATGGTTTTCGATCAGTTTAATGTTGCTATTGAAAGAAATGAAGAGGGACTTATTATTAAAAGAGTGGATTCGCCTTATATTCCAGACGATAGAAGCTCTTTATGGCTTAAAATGAAAAGTGATTACTTTGATGGATTGAGTGATTCTTTGGATTTTCTAATAGTAGGAGGATACTATGGAACTGGGCATAGAACTGGCGATGGTGATGAGTTTGACCATATAACTGTATTTTTGCTTGCATCTCCCAGCAAAATTGACTTAAAAGATCCACTTAAAAGCAAATTTGTACCTATCACAAAAGTAGGAACTGGGTATTCCATCCCTGAACTAGGAGAACTTAGAAGAAGATTAAGAGATCAATGGAAGCCTTTCCGACAATCACCTCCATATTGGCCTAAATGAGTCCCAGGGCCTGGTGAAAGGCCTGATTACTTCATAAGTGATCCTTCAAAATCTGTTATACTCGAAGTGAAAGCAGCAGAAATTGTTCCATCTGAAAAATTCCCATCAAACAATACATTGAGATTTCCAAAAGTTGCGAGAATCAGATATGATAAAAATTGGGACCAAGCCACAAGTATGACTGAAGTCCAAACGATAATTGACAGCTTTAAAAGAGGAATTACTGAGCCAACAGCTAGGATTGATGCTGTACAAATAGAAGATGAGCCTACGAGAAAAAGAAAAAGAGAAATCAAAACCATCCCAAAAGGCCAAGTAATGCCACAGTTTATGGACACCGATACGTCAGAAATTAGGCCGACATCTGCTATTTTTGATGGGTGTGAATTTTATGTTGTTTTTTGCAAAGGATATGATAAAAGTGATTTGGAAATAAAAATAGTAGAAAATGGAGGCAGAAAAGTCCAAAATTATTTACCAAGTGTTACACATGTAATAGCTTCTGAATCTTCGCCAATGAAGGTTAGAAATTTGATAGACAAATATGGCTTGGATATCATTTCTCCAGATTGGCTACTAGATTGTGTAAAATATCAAGAAAAATTGGAATTAAGGCCAAAATATGTGCTTCATAAAAGTAAGGAAACAGAAAAATATTTTGAAAAAGAATTCACAGAATATGGAGACTCATTAACTATTCCTTACAGATCTGTCCAGGAATTGGTGGAAATTGCAAAAAATTTCCCAGGAAGCAAACTTAACCAACTAAAAAAATTCTTAGGAAACAATTGGTGGACTAAAATTCCTGAAGAAATCAAGGCAAATGTTATGAGAATTCCTGCTTATAAGTTTTTAGGAAAAGTGTTTTTTATATACACGTCTGAGCAGCCTGATCCTCTTTTTAATGGGAGAAACTTGTGGGCTGAACTATATCAACTGAAAATAGAAGCACATGGAGGAGAAGTCAGAAATGGATTGACAAGAGATGTTACGCATATTTTAAACTTAGGACAAAGAATTGGCTTTGAGTCAAAAGCGGAAGTTGTCGATGCTCACTGGATAAATCAAATGATTGCGCATTAATTTAGATTATTGATATAAGAAATATATTATGCCATTCTAAAAATAATTAAAATACTTTATTACATGATTTAAGTTTCATATGCTGCTGAAAAATAAGAATTAAATCCAAAAATATCTACAGAAATGAAATATAATTAAGATAATTATTTTACAATTTTTAACATTAAAAATACTAATAAAGACCTATCATTTGATTATTGTAATCTGTTTCATCCTGCAGTCTCTTAAAGTCGTTCGACTTATGAAACTCTGGGAAAACCTCATTATTGAAAAAACCATTCAAAAACAGTTCAACACTATCAAATAAAGTTATACTCTCTTCTGTGTCTTCTTTTTGAAAATATGGGTCAGAGTTTATTATTTTTCTAACCTTTCGTGCCAAACTCTCACTAATAAATTCATTTTCTTGTAAATATTGTTCATATATATTTAATCCTGCTCTTAAATTTGGATGTAATTTGTATATATTGATGATCATCAACAACTCTAAATAAAATTGTCATTTCTTGTTTTTGCTTCGTGAAACATATCTACTAAAATGGCTGTAGACAACTGCACTTTCTGTGATCAATCAAGAATCATTTAAATTTGGCAGTGGAACTTCAGATTTTAATTTTTTAGACTCCTCATATAAGCAGATATGAGAGGTCATAAACATCAATACATTTCTGATAGGAACTGTATATAAATAAAATGACACAAAATCTGCAAAAGGAGCAATTATACCTACTGCTCAAATAGCTAAAAATAAATAGAGTTCTAACTTAATGTGGTATCTTCTGTGGACTTTGCGGATTTTATAAATATAGACCATATATCCAATTTCTTCCATTACAACTACAAAGCACCACCAGATAAAATAACTCCCTTCAAAAACACTATCAATAAAATGCTCTGAATGATAAATGATGCCTGGAATAAATAATGAGCCACTAATCGACATAATCATCAGTGAGTAAATAACAATTATCTTGAAATTTCATTTATATTCAATTCTACTTCTTAGTTTTAAGTAGTGTTCATAATTTTTTATTTCTCCTGATTTGACTCGATCAAGTAATCCTAGCCGATACATTCTCAATAAATTCACAATATAGTAAATGTGATGCGTTAAACCATAAAAAATATAGATTGGAATTATAGTTTGAGGTATATAAAACATATCAAATATAGTCACAAATGATAAGCATATTGCTGCTTGAGAGTTAATTAAATTTGTGATTAGTGATAATGTGAGTATATGTGATGATTGCTCGAATAGATGTCTGAATTTGTTTTTTCGGTAAAAGTGGAGTCCAAAGAAAATATAGAGTGCTTTTAAAAATAGCAAATAGAAAATTCAAGCAAAAATATTTAAGGCATATGTTGGTTCAGCCATAATTTTTCTAAGAAACAATTAAGATAATAAATCTCCTGAATTAAGTAGAAACTTATAAATTGCAAAATAAGCCAGATTTCACAATCGGATAATCAAATTAAGAAAGATATGATTGAAAATTTCTGCTTATTTTAAGTTTTGCGCCTGAATTAGTATTGTGAGTTGCTTAACTTACATTGAAAAAATCTTATTAAGCTTTTTATTAAGAAAATTATTAATATGCTTTTATAGAGGAAGAATCAAGTAAATTAGTCAAAAGTTTATTAGCAAAATTATTTGCACTTTCTTTCTTTCTTTTTATAAATGGGAAATGATGGCGGATCAATAGCTAAGCGAAGTGATTTAGCAAAAGATAAGAAAAAACCTCTCAAAATTGATAAAGCAGCTCTTCGTGCAGCAAGAGCTCGCCTTTGTGCATTAACTCAAGAACCTCTCGCCCCTCCAATAGTTGCATGCAAATTAGGATTTTTATTCAATAAACCAAATCTCATTATTGCTTTATCTCAAAAATCCCTTCCAAAATCTCTTCGTCATATATCAAAGCTAAAAGATATAAAAGACGCTAATATAACCCAAGCTCCTGATTCAGATCGTTTTATCTGTCCTATAAGTGGGCTTGAACTCAATGGATCAAATCGCTTTATAATTAACTGAAGCTGTGGCTGTGTCATGTCTGAAGCTTCTTTAAAAGAAATTCCAAGCAAAAATTGCTTAGTTTGTGGAGGACCAATTTCAGAAACTATTAGTCTTAACCAGTCTGAGGAAGAACAGAGAATTAAAAGAAAATCACTTGTAAAATCAAAAAATAACTCAAAAGATGTCGGACAGCCAGTTAAAAAAGCTAAATTAACAGAAGAAGATCCGATTATGGCTACACATTTGAAAAACATGGAAAACGAGGTTTATAAAAGTTTGTTCGTGAATGATAATGTAGATGAGACATTTACTTGTAGACACTTAAGAGCTGGGCTAAGATAATTTTGTTTATAATACTTTATGAATAAGTTCTATCATATAAGATTGTATACAGTCTATGGAGTGTCTCTAAGAACACCATAGTTGTGCCTTCAAGTAGCTTTATATCAACGACAAATGATCTTTGATACTTATAAATATCGATCTGCATTTTTAGTGTATAAGGGGAGTCTATACTCCTCACCCTTAGTTTAAAATTTGTAACGAGCTTCCACTCAAGATTTGCATCTTTCAAAGTGGCAAATAAAGTCATCATAAATGGATAAGCCTCTAAATCAGTCCGAAATCCATATACCCAATTATCAGGCGCTCCATCTTTATCAAATGAAATGTCAATGTTTTCTCCTTGTGAAGAAGATGCTCTTGTTGAAATATCAAGATTTGACATATCAAGTTTTTTTGATTTAAATATCGGAGTCACATTACTCACCCTATCCCCATTTCTGATCCTCATCTCATTTAATTTTTTATCCAGCAACAACTCATAACATACTACACAGCTTTCATTTTTTCTATTCACGATTTTTTCTCTGAACTCTTCTACTGTTAAATCTTTTGTTGAAGGCAAATCAAGACACTTCATCAAGATTTCCTCATCTATTATTCTATAGCTTTTTGAAGTAATCCTATTCATAGCCAGCAGCCTAGGATCATAATTCATCTGAACTCATGGATGTTTCTTTATCTGATTTATCGTCATTCTTGCAATAGGATCAGGCTTTAGCATTCTTGCTATTAAATCTTTCACCGGGTCCGAAAAATGATAAGGCATGCTAAAACTAGCAGCCTTAATTTTTGCGAAAAGTGAAGGAATACTACTGTCATCAAATGGCAAATGGCCTGCCAGTAAGGCAAATAGCACTACTCCTGCACTCCAAATATCCACTTCAGGGCCACAATAGCGGGTTCCTGATATCACCTCTGGAGCTGCATAATTAGGCGACCCACAAGACGTCTTTAAATAGTCGCCATCTGGCATCAAATTCGATAGCCCAAAATCAGCGATTTTTATATTGCCAAACTGGTCAAGCAAAATGTTTTCAGGTTTAATATCTCTGTGGACGACTCGATGGGTATGACAATAATCAAGACCTGAAATTATTTGTTGGAAATAAAGTCGGGCTTGATCCTCAGGCAGTCTTCCATTTCGGTCTAGAAGATTGTAGAGTTCACCGCCTGGGAGACATTCCATGACCAGAAAAATGCAGGTAGGAGTCGATATGACGTCGTAAAGCCTGATTATGTGAGGGTGATGGAAAGATTTGAGGACTCGGATTTCACGTTTTACTTTATTGATCATGTGCTTTTCGGCGAGTACTTTGCGTTTTAAGACCTTTATTGCGACTCTGACATTGGTCAATATGTGCTCAGCAACTGTTTAGGGCTTACGCTTGACTTGGCCAAATGTCCCTCTTCCTAATGGGCCCAGAATAATGTAATTCTCTAAGCTTGACATTTATGATATGTTTATTAAAGAGAGAGATGGAAATGGAATTATGACAGAATAGAATTTCAAAATTGTGAATAAGGATATTGAAAATGCAAGTGCGGAGATTTTTCAGTTAGATGGAGAGGTTGGAAATTTAAATTATATTCATTTGAAACTGCTTTTCTGTTTTAGGTTATTTAATAAATGGTTTTAATTAGAATTAATTTAATTCTAAATTTTAATTCATTCTTAGTTTATAACGATCTTAAAGTATCTTCAGCGAAAAACCTGACATCTGCATCTGGATCCGTTTTCATTCCTTCCAACAGTTTTCTTACATCGCCTTTATTTTCAAAAATCCCAGCCAAATCTTTTAGTGTTTTCGCTACATTAAATCTAACATTAGGAACTTTATCATTCGCAAGGCTTTTTAGACACTCAAATGATTCATTCAGCCCAATCACTTTTGTAAGCTTTCTTACTGCTCTTATTGCTGTCATTCTTTTATTAAAAACCGGACTGGTTGATAGCTGCGCCACAACTGGTGCAAGCCTCACTTTCGTCCACTCGCTACCAAACATCCCAGTTATTTGATTAATTGCTTCTAATACAGCCTCTCTAACTGAATAAGCAGTGTCCTCAACCCACTTCATCATAGGCACTGCAATTTGTTCAGAAAACTTATCTACCCCAAGAAGTCCTGCTAATTGTGGTAGACACTCTATAACTTTCATGCGAACCCTCCATTGTTGGTCACTCATCAACTGCATCAATAAAGGTACAGAAAAAATCAAAATTTTGTCTTGTCCAATTGCTGCGTTGAAATTTTGAATATTTTCAGCAAAAGACATACGGACCTCATAGCTATCATCTTTTACTAGCTGAGCAACAACTGGAAGCAATCTAGTTATAGATTTCTCGTCACCAAGATAGGTAGAAAACTTGCAGATGGCTTGCATTAAAGATAATTTTACATAAAGGGATGTGTCTTTTGTAAGCTTTTCGACAGCTGGAAGAATTTGGGTTTCTATTGTGGCTATATTTACTTTAGGTAAAATTATTTCAAGCTTCATCAAAGCAATACACTTTACTTCAGGCTCCGAATCACCTAATAAAGCAGTAATTTCAGTCAACAAGTCTTGAGCAGTTCCTAAAGCTTCAATGATAATATTTAAATTTTCCAAAACCGCATATCTGATTCTCCAGCTTTTATCTCGTGAATACTTCTTAAGAATGCTGATCAATTCTTTATGTTTAGCCAAAATCTTTAAAACGCTTTCCAAAGTCATTTGCTTCACACTGTCATGATCATCAAAGCTTAAAATTTCAAAAAGCTTAGTAAGCTCAGGACTATCCCAAGTTTGGCATATTTTCCCAAGATTACTTGCAGCTGATCTTCTTACCATAGGAGTATCATCTTTTGCTAGTTCTACAAAAAGCTGTGACAATTCGTTCTGCTTGGCATTGGAAAGGCGGGGTAATGCAATGTGAAACAAAGAACAAGATGCAATTCTTGCAGAATACCAATCACTGGTAGCTAAGGACTGGATAAGTGGAACGTAGCTTTCTTCTAAAATAGGAGGTGGGAGTTGGCTGGAAATTCGGTTTAAACTTTCAATGGCTTTTTCTTGGATCGAGGATTCTTCGTTGCTTGCCAAGTTATGAAGAGGTGATAAAAGACAAGCCATATGTTCAGCACCACCTACATGTTTGGATAAGTCGCCTAGCCTTACAGCGATAGCAAGGAGAACTTCTTGATTGTCATCTTCCAATAACTCAGTCAAATATGGAACTAATTCTTCTCTAGTTCTTTCATCACCAATAGCAGTTGCAATTTGCTCGAGGTTGCTGATAGCGTGAAGCCGAACTGTGTAGTCTTCAGATTTGAGCTCATCAATAAGACATAAAATACTATCAAGATCTTCTTCCATTTAAATATTAGAAATCTCTAATTCTTATTGTATTTCCAATTAAATTTTATGTTTAAGAAAGCTTTTTCTTCTCAAATAAGCTTTTTCAACTCATAAATTATAAAAAGAGATGAAATTTTTAAAATTTTAATTCTATTTTCAATCAAAAGAAAATATTGACTCATTGCGCAATTAGCATTATTTAGTTATTTGTGGGAAGTCTATAGAAAATATCAAAAATATGAGACCTATAACTTAATTTCTGCACAAAGTAAAAACACAATCTGCAGGTGCCAGAAGAATATATGAAAAACTTGTTCCTTTTTGTGTATTAAAATGAAGCTTTTAACTATTCAATTAAATTTATAAGACATTTTAAAGATAATATTCTAAAATTTATTTGTACTTGTCAAAAGCTTTTCTAATTTGAAATTTGTTTAAACCTCTAGTTTCCACAAAGTCAATTAGAAAATACAATATTGCAATCAAGCAAATAACCGAATAAATCCAAAACGCAATACCTATAGAAAAAATATTTACGACATTGGGGAACGTAAAAGTATCAACCGTTGCCCAAAATCAGTTTGCTCCTATACATATAGCCATTGCTCTTGACGTTAGAATTTCTCCTGAGTACACCCAACATATTGTCCCTATTCCAGTTCCATACCCAAATGTAAATGTTATAATAAATGTAAATATCAAAAATGAAGCAGTAAGGCCACTTTCTGCTACAAATCCAAGTGAAAACATAGATAAGCACATGCAGGAGACTCCTGTTATCAGGAGGGTTTTTCTATTGAACCTATCAATAATTGGAATCACAGATAAAGTCGAAAAAAAATTTAAGACTCCTAAACCAACTGTAAAAACCCTTGCTTCAAATGTGCCCATTCCTAAATTTTCAAAAATCTTAGTGGTATAAGCTGTCATAGCGGCAAAGCCTGTGGTGCTTTGGAATGTGTTCATTAAGAAGCCAAGTCTCATCATTTTTCCAGTTTTCTTTCTGAATAACAATAAATCTTTATAGCTAAAATCGATTTCATCTCTGATTTCGAGAGAAGCTTTTTCACAGATTTCTACAGTAAGCTCTGATTGTGAAAAACCACTGTTGTCAGCATCCTCTTCAAGAATTCCTACAACTGAAGAGCCGAATTTCTTTAAAACGTCGAAAGCTCCTATTTCATTATATCATTGTAGAAGACAATATAAAGCCTTTTCATTTTCATGCTTAGATAAATATCACACAGGAGTATCATATTTATATGCTTTCCACAATATTAAGAATTGTATTACTGAAAAAAGAATTTGCACAGTGAACATAAGCAGTCAATAATACTTCAACTGACTTGAATTATTGTCATCAACTGGCAAAGGAAGTCCAACTACATACGACAGGAAGACTCCAAATGCAATAATCAATTGTGACAAATCACCTATTTTCCCCATGATATCTG
>CATKHM010000394.1:0-20093 GCA_949751825.1 Blepharisma undulans
CAGACACTAATAATCCATCAAGGTGGCAAGTCCCTTATGCTGTTCAAAATGGCAATGCAGCCGCCATTCTCCCTCTCTATAAAGTAACAGTAGGCCAAGTAGGGTCTCCTCTTACCATCCAAATCACCAGAAACTCAGACGGCAAAAATTTATTTTATATAAATTCTTTTACAACTTTTATGTATAATGACAAAGATATATATTTCACCAATTCTCTTGGGTATTCTGTCAAGGTAATGGGACTTGGAGAAAGAGTAAGCACTTTTGTGTTATCACCAGGACAATATACGCTTTGGGCAAGAGATAGAGGTGGCTCTCCAACTGATTATGGAGTAGATGGGAATGAAAACTTGTATAGTTCTCAGCCTTTTTATCTTGCAGTTGATAACAATTATACAGCCCATGGTGGGTTTTTCTTGAATTCCAATATGATGACTGCTTTTGTAGCCAAAAAATCAGTGGGATTTAGAACTACTGGAGGGATTATTGACTATTTTGGGTTTATGGGTCCTGAACCTGAAGATGTTCTTTTACAGTATCATAATGTGATTGGGTATCCTACATTGGTGCCTTATTGGGCACTTGGGTGGCATCAATCCAGATGGGGATATCAAAATTTGACGTATTTGCAATCAGTTGTTAACAACTATATAACTAATAACATCCCATTGGATGTGATATGGACTGATATTGACTATATGAACAAATTCTATGACTTTACCTTTGACCCTGTGAATTATCCTCAGGTTGCCTTTACGAAATTTGTGCAGAACTTGCAAGGGATTGGAAAACATTGGGTTCCTATTGTAGATTGTGGGATTCCTAATGATAATACTTATTCAGTGTATACAAGCGGGATTGCTAGCAATGTTTTTATACAGAGTGCGTATGTAGCGAATACTCCTACTGTTGGACAAGTATGGCCTGGAAATTCAGTATACCCAGATTGGTTTAATCCAGCTACAAGCACTTGGTGGCTTAATCAATTAAAATCATTCCAGAATACTATTCCTTTTTCAGGGCTATGGCTTGATATGAATGAAGCAAGCAACTTTATTACAGGAGAAGTTGGCCATACCCCGCCTTCAATCATCAATAATCTCACAATGCCATACACTCCTGGCACCGACGAGGATATTAACACTAAGACTATTGATGTAGCTTCTACTCATGTTAGTGGAATATTAGAATATAACGCTCACAATTTATTTGGCTCTATGGAAGCTGCAATCACCAACTCATATTTCACTAATACCCTTAAAACAAGAGCATTTATTTTGACAAGAAGCTCATTCCCTGGAAGTGGAAGAATTGCCTCAAAATGGACAGGAGATAACTACTCATCATTTAGTTATCTTGCCTACTCAATCACCGGCATTTTTAACTTTGGAATGTACGGAATTTCACACGGAGGCGCTGATATTTGTGGATTTTTCGGAAACACCAACGAAGAACTCTGCTCCAGATGGATGCAGCTAGGAACCCTCTATCCATTTTCAAGAAACCACAACTCATATACCAGTATTCCACAAGAGCCATGGGCATTTGGAGAAACCCTTTTAACTACTTCAACTCTCGCAATCAGAAACAGATACTCAATTTTCTTATATATTTCTACAGGGATGTTTTTAACTAGCTTAAACGGAGGTGCTTTCTTTAGACCTACATTCTTTGACTATCCTAACGATTTAAATCTTTTAAATAACGCAACTGCTCACTTCATGCTAGGAGACTCCATATTAGTTCACCCTTGTTTATGGCCAGGAGTCACTGGATCTGCTTCATATTTCCCATATGATATTTATTACGATTTCTTCACAGGCATTTTTGTGCAGACTGATTATGATAATGAAGCATATCTCAATATGCCATTACCAGGAGTAATCCCAATGCATATTAGAGGTGGAAGAATCGTTCCTACATTGGACAGTTCTAATAGTGTTCAAAACTTGCAGAGCTTGAGATCGTCAAATATCACTATGATTGTGGCATTAAATGGAAACTTGCAAGCTTTTGGAACAATAGTTTTCGATGATGGGCTATCTGCTAATACGATTACGGGAAATCTTTATACTCAGGTGCAGTATAATTATAATTATCTTAACGAAACTGCAGATGTTTTCGTAGTAAACCCATTGACAACAGGCTATACAAGACCAGCTGGAGAATTTCCATCCATTTCGAATATTGTCATATATGGCTGTGCAGTTGGGCCTCAAAAAATGTATAAATTACAAGGAGGAGTATTGACACCGTTAAATGCTTACTTTATGTGGGACCCGTATAATGGAATTTGCAGGATTTATTTAGGCTTATACATTTTGCCACCAGATCAGTCATATCAATTGATCATCAATTATTTCAATTAAGCCATTAGAAATAAGTAAGAGTTTAATTTGATTTAAATTGCCTTATAAATTCATACAAAAATTAGGTTATTTTTATAATAATTAATATTTATAGAAAGATGGACATCGACTGCAGCATATCGTGCATGCTCTGTGCGAAACAAGGAGTTCTTTTTGTAAACCTTGCGTGCTTCCATATGGTTTGCAATACTCATCAAAAGGAAATTAACGTCGGAAGAGAGCTTCTCTGCACTCATTGCAACTCCAAAGTTAAAATTCTCAGCCAAACGCATATAGAAATTCCTAAATGTGAATATTGTGCAACAAATACAGCGAACTGGCAAGTTCCAGCTTGTAAGCATTGGTTTTGTGAAGAATGCTTCAGAATTGATTTAAATAATGTGGAAGATCAATGATATTGTTCAGTTTGTGATAGTTATGTGGAAAACCCAGCGCATTATTTTAGAAGACAAAGAGAAATTGAGGAAACGCAGAAAAAAACTGCATTGGTGAAGCCAGAAGTGAGAAAAAATAAAAGGAAATCATCGAAAAATAAAGAAGAAGAAAAAAAAGAAGCTGTTGCTGCCCAAAAGTTTGTTTATAAAGAAAAAATCAATGATCTTCCTATACTAAGTCACGAAAAACAGCATGAAATTATAAAAAATGATCTTCCTGATATCAGCAGCAAAAATCCTTACAATCAAGATTTAGAGGGAAGTCTTCCTGATATAAGTAGTGATATACCTTATCCACACCCTAAAGAGCAAAATATATTGCCTGATTTAGGAAATGATATCAGGCATGGACAAGCTATGGATTTGGACCTTCCTGATATAAATCCAACTGACTCATATTTGTCTGGAAAAAAGCAGGAAATTGCAGATTCAAGCGTTAATATGCCATATTCTCAAATTATACATGAAAAAAATCCAAATTATTATTGAAATGAGAATAATGAGCAAATATTTGAACAAAAAGCAGAAATATCATCAAATTTAAATGATATTAACCAATCAAATACTATAGGTTTGGAGCCAATAAACATTGAGCCAGAGCTTGATAAAAACCAGAAGCACTTCGAAAATCCTGCTGTCAGACACGAAGAGCAGGAAAAAATAGAAGAATTAGTTATGTAATTATTATTTAGGCAATGCACAAATTGCTATTCCTGGTATTTAGAAATCATAGATAACGGCAATTCAATGTATTGTGATTCCTGCAAATTAAAATTTTGCCCTGTGTGCTTAGTGAAACTAGATGATTCACATTTGTGCAAAGATGTCAGAGAAAGCTCAAAGAAAGTCACTCTCGGGGAAATTTATAATATGAATATAAATAGGCTTCAAAAATTGGGTTTGCTAGTTCAAAAATGTCCTGAATGTGGGTGGCTGCAGACATATGAAAAAAAAGCAGGAAGTTTTGATGGTTATGGAATTTGCAGAAATATTGGGTGTCAGGGGAAAAGATTTTGTTTATATTGTTCTACAGAAGATCAAAACCCATATCATGATTGTATGAATGATGAAAAAATGATAAAAATTATTGGATATCGTGAGATAAGAGGAATAAATTTTCCAAAAAGCTTTTTTGAAAAAAGGATCATGAAATAGAGAATAAGATAAAGCAAACTTAAATAACTAATTTACATATAATGCTTTTTGAATTTAAATCCTATAAGAAATTATCTGTTTATAATAAAATATAATATGATAATTATTGCATTTATTACTCAATCATTTTTTTGCATTATATGTAAAAAGCATTTGATTATTGGTTTTTTATAATAATAAATTAATAAGAGACTTTACTATTACTCGGACTTGATTTTTTTCTGTATCCATTCTGAAAGTTTCCCATGAAAGCAAAACAAACTTATCACAAACAAACATGAAAAGCCTATGAGAACGTATTTTATTAGCTCTCCATTTTCTTTTATTTCCTCTAAAACCATACAAAGTTTTCGATGCTGATCTTCTGGTTTGAAATTTCTATTTGTGATAATATCTTCAAAGTCCAGAAAATCGCATTCCAGACCACATTCAGGCACTTCTACATATGAATTTTCCTGCCAAAATCTAATTTTATTTCCATCTTCTATCTTATGAAGCTCAATAAAAAGAATTGGAGCAGCAGAAGGCGAAAAATTCATCCCCAGAATCCTCATAATAGCCATAAATCATGCATCATCTCCTAAATATATATGAAATTTTTGTTTGACTTTGCTTGGCTTTTTAACCTCATAATTCAGTGACCTGAACAAATTAATCATCATTTCATTTGTAGCTAAAATCCCTTGTTCTATTGATGCAAACATAACTGTGTCATGAAACCTATAATATGCCTCAATAGCAATTTCAGCTTCTTCTTGTGTAATTTCAGATGGAAAAGCAATTTTTCTCTCTTTATATGATTTCAAAGCCTCACCTAGGCTATATATTTTTGATACATCTAGATCATTCCCTATTACTTTTCTATAGCTTTGTTCATGTAAAAGTACTTTATTTCAGATTTCTTGCCAGTCTTTACTTTGCAATCTAGAGGTCATAAGCCATTGAATTCTTGGGCATGCATCTTGTGGCCTGAACAAAAAATCATCTGCATCTTGGGCATAATTAATTTTAAAATCATATGATTTTCCATAAATTCCTTCCAGTTGAGCTTTGATACTTGATATGCAGCTTGAAGAATTGCAAGATCTTGCTAAAATATCGTCATCAGTATAATAAGGATGAATAAGATTGTGATATCTTTCTTTGATTTTTTGCCCAATTTGATAATTTTGTTCAATTCCTTGACTTGTAAGGATATTTGGGTTTTCTTTTAGTCCTCAAGGGAATATTTTTGATGGTGTTTTTTGTCCTACCTTTGAAATTTCTATTACAAATAATAATTCAGCAGAAGCAAATGCAAAGAAAAGGACTGGCAAGAGGTTCATTTATATTAAAAATGACTATTTTAACAGAATCTTCCCTCTTATTTATATTGATAATTTTGATGAATCTTCAAAAAGTGTATAGTTATTTTATCATAAAATTTGCCCAATAATATCTTTACAGTATTAAATTTCAATAAATAAAGTCAATATGGGAGATAAAGGACACAATTTCATATCAAAAGATACCGATTTTGTTTTCAAAAATACATACACCAGTGGCTTCCAGTCCAAAATGAAGAAATTATCCGAAAGCACATCATCTATAAAAATTGAAGATTTAAAAATTCATAAACCCCAAGCACTTATAATTGATAAAAAGCGAACTAAAAAGTCAAAAAATAAATTAATTAACGAGCTAAATGAACTCAAAAAGCTTGCTATATATGATGAAGCTCTTGAAGAAGCTATAAGACTGGAAAAAGAGTCAGCACAAGGAAAAACAGTAGCTGTTTTCCTAAGTATACATTATAACACTGCATTTGGAGAAAGACTTATTGTACTAGGTGGCCATGAGCTTATTGGAAATTGGAGATCTGACAAAGCTTTGGATCTTGAATGGACTCCTGGAAATATTTGGAAAGGCACTTTATCCCTTACTCAAAAATCAAAAGATATAGAATATAAATATGCAGTAGTAAGAGGACACTTCGTAAAATGGGAAGGGGGAGACAATAGAATTCTTAAGCTTAATGATGCTATAAAGTTCGGAAGCAAAATGCTGCTTAATAAATTTGAAGTTTGGAAAAGATAATTAAATTAATTAGAAGCAATAACATGGCATACCTCAATTTTGCATCCATATGTGCTTAACAATTTTATCCAAAACCTTTGATGGTCACTCAGTCTATCGTTTGTAGATTTTATTTCAGAGAATTTTACCTCTTCACCTCTTCATAAGACAAGGTCAGGCATTCCATGAATATGATGCTTGAAATCCATCGCAAAAGTTTCGCATACTTTTTTCAGGACATTTTTCCCTAACCCTTTTACAATTACCCCAAGATTGTGTTTTCCCCAGGATTCACAAGCAGCCCATGAAATAAATGCACAAGTTGTATTTAAATATTTTTCGTATAGCCCTACAAAATAAAAATAAAGGTCTTCACACATTTCCAGCTCATTTAAGGCTATATCAAACATATGTTTTCTTTTCATATAAAATTCGTCTGATTTATAGTCCAAAGGAAAAGACTGAAAAGGGGTTTGAAATGCATATGGAATTTCATCATAAAAGATCGCATTCCACATTAAAATAGCATAAATGCTAGGAAGAATCAAATTTTCACTATGATAGCCTTTCCAGCCATCTTTACTATACCATCAAAGAGCGTATTCTTCAACTGCTAAAAATTCTCCAGTATCTGTTTTGAATAGAGGCCTTCCGTCTTCATTTTTGCAGACTGCATGAGTTGTGATGTCTTGGAAAAGAGGATGATTATATGAGTCATACTCATTTCCAAACAGCTCTGATTCTGCATGTGGAATTCCTAGCCGTTGGGCTTGCCTTTCTAATGTGATTCTTCTTCCTGCTCTTAATAAGGGATCACTTAATGCTATGTGAACTAATTCTGTAGACTGAGATTTCAAAGCCAAATGAGCCCGAGTTATAATGATCAGTCTTTCCCATCAATGCCCACGCTTATTTTGGTAAAAAGAGTTGCTTAATAGAGTAATTATGATTCTTACAGCTAAAGAATAATCTTTAACTCTCTCAATAAACTCAACACATAAATACAAAACTTTACTCCATCTATATAAGCTTTCAAATTCAAGTTTTCAATCATTGACTCTTTCACTTGTGTAATTTTTCATAAAAATTTCAATAGAATCCTCTACGTCTCCATATGAATAAACTCCGAATCGCTTTAATGCAATTAATGCAATCCCTTTGGAAATCTCATAATTTGTTTCTATAGGCAATCTATGTTCTCTGAGATTTTCTAATACAATATAAAGGCTAAAAGCTTCTTCCATTTCTAGTGCATCTGCTCTGCTTTTATAAATAGGTATAAATATGTGAGGATTTTCATTTTTATTTAATACATAGCATCGAAAATCAGCATATCTAAGCATTTTCATCCTTTGGATAATGAGCTCTTGCATAAGGTTTTCGCATGTATAAAACGAAAATGCATGATGAAGCCTCATAAATAAAGATATCGAGGAATCTGTAAGCCTCAAAAAAGCTGGAAAATCAGGTGGGATAACACAACTTAACCAGGAATCATAAGGAGAATGCATTTGGTTTGCAATTGATTCTAATTTTAACAGAATCATGACATCAGATTTTAAGTCATTTAAATACCTGAGCTGCTCCAATACAAGTTCTACGAAATGCCGCTTTGGAGAAGGCTTGTTTTCAGCTAGTTTTGTTATGAAAAATGATAACTCGTGAACTTCAGGAAGTGACGATTTTCTGGAGGCCATGTATAGAGGGTTCTGAAAATATTTTTCAAGAGGAGGAAGTGCTTGAGATATGTGGTCATCTTGATTAAGAACTGAAATTAAGCTTCGCAAATGAGCTTCTAGCTTGAAAAGAAGATCTTTGTTTAAAGATGAAAGGAATTCATATGTAAACTGAATGTCTTCACACAAAAACGCTGTTCTTGATGATCGAGCAAGGCCAACTCCTACAAGCTCTTGGCTTGCTTCAAGCTGGTTTTTGATTTTTTTATATTCTAAACTGTTGAAATCCACCCATGCTTTTTTTCTCATAAAAAGCCTCACATATAATATCTTCGCCTGTTCAGTCAAATTTTCAAACTCATCAAGAATTTTTATTTCTTCTTGATTTACCAAAATATCCCCATATAGCTTAAGGACATCAAAAATGCTCCTAAAAAAGTTCAAATAAAATTCATCATCTGGTTCATGCTCAATTTTGGATTGAGTCAATTTTTCTTCAGGAGTTAGCATTTGGGTCCAATTCTCAAGCTTCATTTTCTGAGACTCCACAATAGGAGCTGTCTTAATAGGAATTTTATTCGACAATTGAGTTTCCAAAATTTTAGGTTTTTCATTCATTGGCATTTCATTTTCGGATTTTGGCGCTTTGAAGAATTGGGTTATAAGCAAATTGCTTACCACTTTTCTCTTTTTGTTGGGTTTTTCACTTGGCATCTCTGGCGGTCTTTTTAACATTATTTACCTTAATTTCCAAAATGGAGGGAATCTAATTAAATTAATTAAAATTTATTTAAATCTTTATATAATTTGCATTGCAGGTTTTACTTCACTTTTTCTATGAGCTTGCCATTTTTCGAAATCTAGCAGCTTTTTTTCTAATAACGGAGAAAGTTTTAAGCTTTTTCTTCCCAAATGAATAATAGTAATTGCTTTAGCCAAAGAAATTTGAAATTTTTTCATTAAATATACAGCGACAACTGCACAAGATCTGCTTACCCCATAATAGCAATGGACCAGCAAGTTTCCTTGTGATAAGCACTTATCAATTATTTTGAAAAACGTATTAACGGACTCATTGAAATTCTCCACAACTGAATCATTATCAACAATATTTACAGAATGGTAGCTTTCTATAAATGGATACCTTATTGGCTGATTATTTGTCCCAATACTTAAAATTGATTTTATATCATGTCGTTTTAATAGTGTTACATTTGAAGCGGAATTTAAATCAGAAATAAACAGTTCTCCAATGCGGGTTAATAAAGTAAGTTCATCTTTTATTGGAATATGTGAAAACATGTCTAATTCTGATTCGATTATTTCTTTAAAAGGTTCATCAGGGATAATTGAGCGTTCTATGATAGATTTCTTAAGGAGTATGCCAAATTTATTAGTCCTGCTGCTACTAAATAGCACATTTTGTGTGCAAGACTGTCCTAAAGCTTTTGCAAAATGCAAAAATGGGGTAGCTAGATTTTTTTGTTTTTCTTTTTCTTTGAGCTCTTTCGTTTTTCTTAATTTTTCCATTAAATCAAGAACTTGAGTCGAACTTTTTAAATTTTTTTTCTTGTTTTTCTTTGGGAAGCTTGGAAGTGTTTTATTAAGTTTATCATGCTTTCTTATGGCTTGTCGGATTTTTAGCCTTTCTTCGGTGAATATTTTTTTTAAATTTGTGTACTCTAACTTTGAGGTGGTTGGCAATTTTTGCCAGTGTTGATATAGAACAGAAAGTGTATTTGGGTTTGGGTTTCAGCTGCATTTATTGATGTTGATTACACTTCGGCTTCGTATTATTTCGACCTTTCGCCTTGGGATTGCCACAAAAGATGAATTCATTAATTCTGTGAACTTAATTAAAAAGTTTTATTTTTGTACATATTTTGAGATTATTTCATATTTAATTTGTAAATTAATTGTCATATCTATTAAATATTTATTGAAACGCTATTTTCAAAACGGAAATTGCTCCTGTAAATATAAGCGAAAGAACTTTAAGAATCACCCCAGAATTTACAGTTACTCCCATAACAGTGACTGGTCTTAATGCTTCATCTTGATACAACATGTTTACTACAAACTCAATACTCCCAATAGAGTCAGCTAGGTTTTCTTTTCCTTTTCTCTCATAAATCTTCTTCCTTATTTTGCTTATTTTTTCTCATAAAATATCACGATGAGTTGCAAAATGGTTATTTAGTAATACCCCAGCAAGCGCCATATAGGTAATTACAAAAAGGACCATAAAAGTTAAAGCAATTTCTGGTATAAAATTTAAAATATATTGCATAAGGTCAAGAAGATTAAGAGATTGAAGCGCTAAAAGAACAATTAAGATTCCGCATAAAGGAGTAACTAGTGATGTATATAAATGAATTCTTAATGTAAAACCCTTCCCAAAATCCATAAAGCTTCTTCTTAAATAGTATCATGAAATAATTGAAAAGTGATCTGTGAAATCAAGCTTAGCAGGATTAGTCTTATCTTGGCTTAACAAATTCAAAGACTCCTCATAGTCTTCTGAAATCAGAGAAGTGCATTCTCTCATCAACAGTCTTTTTCTATTAAAATCATATACACCTACATATATATATGATATAAATGCAAAGGATACAAACCAACAAAGACAGGTAGAAAAAATAAGGAAAAAAATTGTAAGCCATCCGCCTTCAAAATAAGCAAATTTTTTTTGAGCAAACATAATAATATGAGGAATAAGACCATACAGCCCTGCAAATAAAATAACCAAAATCATAGGATTTAAACTGGCATTTTTTCTAATCCTTGCAAAGAGAAGCCTAGATATCGATAAATTAGACAGTCGGCATTCTCCAGTAGCAACTGGAGTATAATTAGGATCAGGAGGCATAAAAGTGTTTATTACATTATAGCACTCATCAGGCAGCGGCCTTTTCAGAGTTATAAATAATAGTGCAGGGTTCATATTAAATCTTCTATATGAATTAATAATTTCTCTTTCCGCTACTTTTGCTGGTATGATCAGCCACACCCACAGTAGAAGATGCGATCTGATTCCCAGTGAAGGCATATCTCTGGCCCCAATCTCTTTTCAATGCTTCTGTGTAAAATACCCATATTTGCTAGATATAAGCATTGTTTTCAATGCAACTATGATTGCTGTTGCTGAAACGAAAGGTCCATAGTCATGTATCCTATTAGGTTCGTCAGATAAAAAAGCAATAGCAATTATCAGCCATATAAACTGAGGCAGCTCTCCAGTAAAATACATAATATGTATCTTGAACATCATATTTCTCATCAAATACCTCCCGAACAGAAAGTAAAGAATCGGAAGAGAAAAAGGTCCAAAAATAAAGTGTGTGAAATGTATTATATTTGCCTTTACAGCTTGTGACAGCTTAAATTCAATTTGGTAAGTATCATATTCTTGCATATAGTCTGAGTTTTTTTTGAACATTTTCGATCAAGATTTGTATTTTACCTCGTCAGGCTGGGTTGATATAGTGGGCCGACGTGTATTGTCAAAGTCCACGCTTTCACAGACTAAGACTTCGTCGTCAAGTCTTTTCTGATATTCCATATTTATGTATTGCTAAATAAGGTTAAGTTAACAGCTTTCTATGGCTTGGTAATTATAAACAATAATATCATGCCCTCAAAGCATATTTTTATAATATGGATTTTGAGGAAATTTTTTATTATTTTTCCGAACTGATATATAGATTTTACTATTGAATAATTTTGAAATAAAATTAAATCAACATTTTCTTTGTAAATGTATCGAGAAAATCCACTTCCTAGAATGAAAACTTTACCCACTTTGCCAACTGCCAATAATTTGAGAACCACTTGATTAAAGCAAAATCGTCAAGTCTCCCACAAGATGAGAGTAACTTCTATATAGAATATTAAAGAACTTTTAAATAAATTGGAATTCCATTCACCAGATTATGAATTCATCACTTTAGAAGAAGCTTTAAGAGGAGTTGGCGATATTCACCCTGATGGCAAAGTTTTTCGTTTAGATCTCAAAGACGAAAAAGACACTGCAAGCAAATTAAAACCTGCGAAAATCCATGAACTTAAAGAAAAACAGCAAGATATGGATAAAATGGTATGGGACATGCAAGACGCACTGGACGATTTAATAAAAGAAAGCAATGCTCAGATGAATTATTTAGAAGATATTGATGAGCTTTTAAGTGTAATTGAAGGTAGAATATCTCCAACAGAAGAAAGAACTGCTTTAGGGACAATTGGAAGTTCTACCCAGCTTATGGCCTATTCAATGGATGAAATCCAACAAGGAAAAACTCTCTATAACACTTTTTCCCCTAGATCAGACTCTGTCGATAAATATGTCCAAGTGGGCAAGCCTTCAGATGATATTTTTTCTATAAGAGAACTCGAAAAGAAGCATTATAGATATATGCTTGATGCTTTTAGGAACCTTCGTTTCAAGCTAGAAATTTCATCAAATATAGACTGTATAGCTCCTCATGATATAGACAAAGAAAGCTGAGACGAAAATACCAAAATTACAATCACAGGAAGTACAAGAGAAATCAATGAAAAAATATCATCACTTGTTTTCAAAGGAATAATGCAAAATTATTCATCAACTTCTACATCTCCTACACTTACAATTCCCAGAGCTCAAAGTAAAGTAAGTTTACCTGCAATAAAATCAAGAAAACCTTCTCTGGCCGGCATAGTTGAAATGAAAGAGATAAGTATTCACAAGAAAAACATGAAATCAGTAGCAGTGATGCCAGAAATATTGAAATCTGTTGATATATCACCTATAGAAACAGAAATAAAACTTGCTTGTAATTTAAGACTGCTTAATCTTGACCCATTTTTGATAACAGAAACGAGAGACCTTCCTCATACATGTTTAACAAGCACAAGGAACAAGTATGATGAAATTGAATATATCCAATGAAAAATGCCTGAAATTGCAGATAGCAGGTTTGATATTGACGATATTCTTGATTCTAAATTTTCACAAGAAAGACTATCATCTTTTACATATTTTAAATCAGAAAATGACCCTATAAGTGATAGCAAATATGCGTTTGAGGAAGAAGTTGCGGAGAGGCTTAATTTGTATAAAGCACTTTATAAGCATAAAGGAAGGCTTAGGAAGATTTTTTTGAGTTATAATATAGAATCAATGAAAGCTACAAGAGATGTGCTGACTATGAATTTAGTGAGCTTTATTAGGCTATTAAGTGATTCTATGGTACTTAGTGGAAGATTTGACACTTTAGATGCAGTTAAAATCTTTTACGTTGCATTTTCTCATATAAAATCAAAAGCTCAAGAAGCCTCCAAAAGCTGGCTTCATCATCTTACCCGATCTTACAATTTCAAAGAAATATATCGCCTTACTCTTTCTAATTTTCTTGAAGCACTCGTCAGGCTTGTCCACTCTCACCCACGCTTTTCATCCTTAACAAATATGAAGCTTTATCAAAAATTTGAGCTTTTTTATAAGCTGAGCCTCAAGCCAGGAGCAAGAATATCGCAAGGAATGTATTATATGGAACTTTTAAATGATCTTCATATAATAGAAGTCATGAAGCATTTTACACCTCAGGTTTATTTAATATTTATGAGCACTATGACAAAAATTGAAAATAAGCAAGTAAAAGGAGATTTAAATGAAAGACATAGAAAAGTGGAGCTGCCTAAGCTGCTAAAGCTATTGGAGCAGTTTGGGATTTTAAAAGGGTTAAACCATATAGAATATGAAGAAGAAGAGGATATTGAGGTTGAGCTTATTAATGCTTCACCTGAGCTAAGGAAAATATCTGAAATAAAATCTGATATGAATTCACCGAAAAATAAATTAAAAAGACCGAAAAGAGGCTCGATATATTATCCATCATCACTTGTAAGAAAGCCTGAAAATTTGAATATTAGGCCGAATATTTTAAAAAATTTGAAAAATACTGGATTAAGCTATAAACATAATATTCTCCCGTTTTCAAGACCTGTAAAGGATACATTTGAAATTGATAAATTGACAGCTTTTAGCTTGTATTCTGGATTACTTTATAAATCAAATGGAATTTTTCTTCATGACACAAATTTTATTAGTGATAACGATTTTATGCTTGATTTCACCGATTTTCTTGAGTTTTTTACAATTCTTGGAATGCATTTTTGGAAAACTATATCGACTAATGAAGAATTATCAATAGTAGCTGGCGTGACTGAATTTCTTCAAAAAATAACTGAAGCATTTGAAAAGCATGATTATGGGATTATTAGCACTCTCTCTAAAAACAAAAAATATATATTTTTAAAAACTTTGACAGCAGATATTGATATTTTTACTGATAGACCTTTAATTTCAGCTGCTGTTTATCCACAAGAGCGATTCCATCAAAGAAGATACTCATATATTTAAATGAAATTTTTAATTTTAACAAAAAAATTATCCCATAATAATTCTCCCAGTTGAAGATTTCCATGTCCAATTGCTTTTTTTGGGATTTTTTAAGTCAATTTTATCATAATTCTCTGGGCTTGTGTCGCCTTTTTGTTTTCCCCTTCCTCTCAGCCTAACAGTTCGAGTAGATGTAGGAGAAACAACAGGAATTGGTGATTTTCGTGAAGGAGGTTGTGATTGAGAATCTTTAGCAATTTGTGGAGGAATATTTGGGGCAAAAAGAAATTTACTTTCAGATAGCAAGTTTGTTTCAGTTTTATCTTTGATTAATTTTGAAAAAGAAATAGCACCATTTCTAGTCTCAAAAAGACTTGTATCTTTTGCTCCTGAAGTATCAGATAATTTTGGGGATAATGACCTAGGTGCAAAACTAATGTACTTCATTGATGTATTTTTTGCATTGGATTTTCCAAGTTTTTCTCTTCTTTTTCGATGAACTTTTTGAGGGTGTTCAAAAATATCTTTTAGCCGTGCAGAGTCAGAAGTGGAACGATCTGAGTCAAGTACCATTATTTTATTTTTCTTTATTGGCGGAGGACTAAGCTCTAAAATCGGGCTTGGGACTGCTGGTATCTGACTTATCTGTCTTTTTCTTGGTTTCCTCAAAAACATCCTGGCTTTCGTTATATCAATGCTTTCTACTGATTTTTCTTTATGTTTATTAAATAAATCAATATGGTCAAAAACAAAAGCTTTTAAAAGTTGCTTAGTTGCCACGAAATTAGTTTTTGGCGTTGATTTATGATTCCGAGGTGATAATGGAGGAGTTGCATCTCCTGCCAGCACACCATTCTTTACAGTATCTGATGATCTGTTCGAAATTTGAGAAGGCATCCTTGTTCTTCTAGCTTCTCCTGCTCTTTTGAAGAATTTGTTTTGCTTAAGAGATATTATTTCCTGCTTTGATGCTTTAGTTCCCATTTATGAATTCTGTTTCTTTTATAATTTCTTTTATTTTGAAGCAGTTGAAATATTTTGAGCTAAATTTTAAGAATTTTTATTATTCCTACCCCAATGCGCATATGAAAGATTTAGATAAGATGTATTAATTGGACTAAGCTTATTAATAGAAGTTACATTAATTTATTTGACATATTAAGATATTAGATTGGTTAATTTAATAATAAGCTTACAAGCAAAAACAATCAGCTAATTTTAAAAATTATTAGTTTTGTCAGCATAATAAAATTTTTCTTAAATAAAATTTGAACTTCGAAGACTTGCTGCTAGTAAATTAAAACTAAAACTGCACAATTTTAATTATAAACAAAAAATAATATAAACTGCTTAAGCAGCTTCCGCAAATAGAAATTGATTTTTGTTAATCTATAGGCAAATATTATTAGCCGCAAAATTTATTGAATCTTTTGATGTGCTTCAATTCTTTTTGCATGCTTTGAAAATAGATAAATTTATGCTTGCAATAATGAATCCTCATATGGTAGCGTCTAAAACATATAATTAATGCAGACTATGATGGCTCAAAACCTGGTAGGACCTTTCATCGCCTCAGCTCAGTCTAATTTTCATCATTGCCATCAAAATTTCATCTCTTAATTTAATTATAACATATTTAAGCATTAAAACTATTTATTCCTGAATTTCTTGGAAGCAAACTTCATATTCTATATTTGATTTTCAATGCACAATATGAATTTTGCACTCCGCAAATTCAAAACTTTTGCCTGAAATAGTTAGTTAAAATCTGTCTCAAATTAGCACCAATTTTGTTAACACAATATCAGATTCTTTAATATTATAACACTGGATAGGGTTATTCTCTTATTAATTTCATTGTCATCAATGTAATCATTGCAATGAAGCCTTTTTTGTTGGCCATATATCTAAATCGTAAGCCTTTATTCTGAATTTATGAGAGCGCGTCCATCAATATACATCTAATTAAAATCGTATTTTTCAATAAATTTATATATGAAATGCAACATATTTAGCAAAATTTCTAAGCAAATATCAGAATTCTTTACATTAATCTAGTCATTAATACATGCGCAAACCTTACATGAACCAACGCATATAATTTATTAGGCAACACAACTGAGCAGAACCTGCATTTTGTCCTCTTTATCCCGGTCTTATTTGAAGTAAAAAATACTTTTTGGTCTTCCAATAACTTATCCAGATGGCATCCTAAATTATGATCCTCATAATCCTTTATATCGTTTACTTTCATTTTACAGTACCAGCATGTCGGATGCAATCTCAAGTGAGAATTTAAATCATTTTTTCCTCTGAAATACTTATCACATACAATGCAAAGATTTTCTTGGCCTCCATGAGATTTTATGTGCACCATTACATCTGCTTGGGAAGGATACGAATTTGAACAAATAGGGCAAGGACATTCAGTTTCATTTGATACTGATGACATGGCTGATTTATTTATTATAAAGATAGGGGGATTTAGTCTAATATTTAATCTATATGTTTTTGTAATGATAATTAATTTCAGTTATGATGAAGGAGTAAAAGGCCCAGGCGGCATTGTTGGCGGCCAAAATACTGTGGCATTCGGTGCTGATCCTCCATATTTTTCTTCATATTGATGCCTAGCGAAAAGCTTCTTCAGCTCTTCAACTGGTCCGTATCCTAAAATTTTCACTTTATTTGCAGTTTGTTCTGGTATAAACGGTCTTATCATTTTCCACATACACTTCATAGTAAAAGGTGAGTTCACTATATAAGCAGTAATCATTCTACACCTATAATTAGTTTTCAACAAATCTACAAGCGACTTCAAATCAGTTCAAGGAATCTGCCTCAAAGACTGATTTTCTAAGTCTATAATGACCTGCCAGTTCTCGATGTGTCCTGGCAGCATTAAAGATTGAATTCCATACTCAAGCCAAAAACAAAGAAGCCATGAATATTCTTCAACAGAATGAGCATTAAAATTGATCCTAGAGACATTTATCACGAGAAGAGGCCTATAATGAAAATCTCTTCCATGAAAATAAATTCCTCCTGAGTTAATCAAATGTTCGCATTTCGGAAGAAGAGTGTAAAATCCTTGTGAAAGATTAGCTCGCCATTGTATTGCAGCTAATAAATCTTTGAGGGCTTGCTTTTTGTTGAAGCCGGAACTGATGAGGATTCTGAGAAGCTCTTCGTCAGTAAAATGTGGGGGTAGAGAAATCCTGGGAGACGAAGAATTGATTGCTTCTTTGAAATTTGTGAGCTCATTGAGCTCGTAATCGGTAAAGGATACTCCGTAAAAGATGAATCTGATTATGGATTGGCCGGAATTTAGGCTGACTGATGAGCCTGTGGGCTGAAAAAAATAAGCTTCTTGAGGGATATTCTTAGTAACTCTTGTATCAGATTCTTCCATTATATATTTCCATCTTCATTTTTCCTTATGATTCTTTTCCTCAACACTAATTATAAAATACAAAATAAGCAGAAATCCAGACTCATGTTTCTTTTACAATCTATTGAAAGTTTGGATGTAATTTCTTTAACTATAATGAAAAAATTATTTTCTATAATGAATTCTTTTAGAACCTATAGATTGAATATCAATTTTATCAGAAAAATCAATTTATTTAATTAAAACTTTGCATTAGAAAATTTATTTATTCACTTATTAAAAGCAAAGCGAAAAATGTTTAAAAGAGCGAAGAAAAAAGGCTTAACAATTATCAGTCACATGGGAAGATCTAATTCTTGGGACGTAACCTTCGATCAGCCATTTCGTTCACAAAGACTTGGAATAAAACATAACGATTTTCCAGAATCTTTCAATCGTGATTTAGCACCTGATAAGACTGATATAGAAGAGAGAATAGACTCTCTCACAAAACTTGCTAATGAGATTAAGGTTAAAGTAACTATACAACAAGAATCCCGAAAAGAAATTGATGCCTCAACTGAGGCGAGTAATAAGAAACCAAGAAGAAGGCATGGACCCAGCAAAGCAAAATTTGCTGATAGATTGCTGTTTGAGTCCAGCATAATTAATTTACATCTATAATTAAATATATATAATGTAAAATTGTCTTAGTTGTAAGGGTCTGCAGATTTAAAATCCAAATTATTTCTCAATGATAGTTGATTAAATCTTTAAGAGCAATTAAAACGTCACAAAAAATTTGAAAAATGGATGATTGCTAGAGAATTTTTATTAAGCAACAAAAATCCCAATTCATCTTTATTAATTACAAACTTTTCAATCAATTTAAATCATTAAAAAATAAAATCAGTATTCATTATATTTTATAATTATTATCCATAAATAATGCAGAGTTCATCCATATAATAATCAAGCAAAAATTTCAGCTAAATTTTTTTGAATTTATTTACTTCTCTATTAATCATTAAATTTGAATTTTAAAACGAACAATAAATAAATATTAATTATGCGCTCAAAAACAAAGCACTCCAAGAAATCCAGATATTCCTTGAAGGCAACAAATGATTTCTTTACAAAGCGCAGAGCGTGGACTTCCCAAGAAGATGAAGCAATTCGAAAACTAGTGATAGAAAATGGGACTAAACAATGAACAGTGATTTCAGAAAAATTAAGCCACCAATTCAATTCTCAACGAACAGGAAAACAATGCAGAGAAAGATGGCATAATCATCTCAATCCAGGCATTAACAAAGACAACTGAAGCCTTGATGAAGAGCTTTTGCTATTTGAAAACCATGAAAAGCTTGGAAACAAATGGGCAGAAATTTCAAAATTTCTCCCAGGAAGGACTGACAATTCCATAAAAAATCATTTCTATTCTACTATTAGAAAAAGATTCAGAAAAATCAAAGGGATTGATGGGACAAGAGAAGACCTTAAAGAGCACGATAAATTATTATCATCAAAAATTTTAGCTTCACTCCAAAAAAAGAAGCGCCAAATTCAGGACAACGATGTGTCCACTACTTTAGATGAAAATAGCGTAAAAAATGAAGAGCAGTGTGAAAAGTCTGAGAGTTTTCCAGAGTTTATGCCACTTGAAGAAGATGAATTGATAATAACAGGGCATCATATTTCTAACCCATTTTCATCAGCAGCTGTATCGAGCTATTACGAAGAAGCTCCGGTTGAATTTATGTGGACAGATGACCCATATCTATGTGAGGAAGTTTTTATGATGCCTTTGAATACACAAGATTGCTTTGATATGTAAGATAGCATTACATTTAATTAAAATTTATATTTAATTCCTTTTTCGTAAAAAATTCTATGTTTATTTCAAAATTTTTATTTTTAATAACTAATAAGTCTTAAATCCTTTGCGATTTGTCTTTACTAATCAATTAAATTTCATCAGGTAATTTTAATATTTCATTATTATGGCAGGAAATAAGAAGAAAATTGCCAAAGCCAGCTCATTTTCAGACTCTTCTTCATACTCTGATTCTGATTCTTGTTCCAGCCAAGACCCAAAAATTATCAAAAAAGTCCCAACATTATATAACCCATTGATCGATTTACCTGATGAAATTTTGAGCCAAGAATACAATAGCCAGCCAAACTATATATTTAAGGTTAAAATAGATGCTTCCCCATTTGATGATTATATATTTCAACAAATGAAAGAGCATGAGGTACCTATTAACACTTTAGTCAAAGAAGAAATGAATCATTTGAATCAAAATCTGCCTTCTCATCCTTCATATGCAATTTTCGTTATAAGGAACTCATCCAAAGTGAATGTATTGAGAGCTCTTATAGCTGGTGCTCCTGGTAGCTCTTACGCTTATGGATTATTTGCTTTTGATATATATCTAGGTAAAAATCACCCACAAGATGCACCTTTCGTTGGAATATCTACTGGCTACAAAGAAGTAAGACTCAGCCCAAGCATCGGAGAAAACGGACACTTTTCTCCATTTCTTGATAATTGAACACCTAAAATAGAGGATCAATCTGACTCATCAAATTGCAAACTTTACAATCTTTTAATTAAAATTCAAGCACTAACTCTTAATACTCCTATCATTC
>CATKHM010000395.1:0-20070 GCA_949751825.1 Blepharisma undulans
GGTGTATGTCTTGATAACTGTTCATTTGATCAATATTTTGATGATTCTACATGTAAAGATTGCTTGGAATCTTGCAGCCTAGGATGTAGAAATTCTGATAACTGTAGTCTTTGTAAGATGGAAGAATGTGCTACCTGCACTCAGTTTTCAGGCTCAAATTCATGCTTAACTTGTGTTGAAAATGCAATAAGAGATGGTAATGGTGGATGTATGTGTAAAAATGGATATAGATTTTATAATGGTGCCTGTGTTTACTGTCCTGAAAGTGCAACACCAAATGGAACTACATGCAGATGTAATGATAATAATGCTTCTTATGATTCTGACTCATCTCAATGTATTTGTAACAACGGCTATAGGCTTTACAATGGCTCTTGCACTATTTGCCCTGACAATACTACACCTGATGGCTATACATGTACCTGCAGCATAACTAATGCTTTTTATGACTCATCCTCAAAACAATGCATTTGTAATAATGGATTTTGGCTTTATAATGGTCTATGCATTAAATGTCCTGATAATGCAATATACAATGGATCCTCTTGCACTTGCAATATCGTCAATGCTTCATATAATTTAGCACTCAATCAGTGTGTTTGCAATGATTTTTACTATATGGACCAAGGAAAATGCTTGCCATGCATAAATTATTTGGATAATACCAATATTGATGCATCTTTTAGCAACAGCTATACTGAAATTTTGTTTAAATTTAATATCCCAGCAGATCGATCGGTAAACAGTTGTGACTTATTATTTGATTCTTTAACATCAGCAAGCTTCGGCTCAGAATTTTCATGCATTTTTCTATCAGGCTTCAGCTTATTAAAAATTGCATTAGGACAAAATTATACTTTTAGCACAGAAAATGCAATTTTTAAGCCTGGAGCATTAATAAGCTCGACTCCACTGTGTGGAAAATCTAAGGTTCAAGTCTCTGTTCCTGTATCCTTGCAAGGAGATGTGCCAGTACCAAAATTTACATTTATTGCTCCAAAAATTCTTGATTTTTCATATCAAGATCTCTTATTAGATGTGATTATTGACAAAGGACTGCCTTACGAAGCTTATAAGTGAACTATCTCTTCTATCCCTTCTAATTCCATAATATCATCATTTTCTACAGAATATAACAGTACTTATACTTCCATAAGCATCCCAAAAGAAAATTTAACACAGGCAATCATTTATGTATCTTTTTCTATGAAAAATAATTTTGGAGGTATTTCGACTATAGATAAACAAATAAATGCTACAGATTTGGGAAATTTAATTATAAATATCGACCCTTTACTGCCTGGCTTATTTGATAGGCTGAAATCCTATACTATTTCTATTGGTTCTATAAGCTCTTGCAGCACTTTAGGTAATATAAATATCACATGGAGCTTAGCTGATATCAGTAATAATGCATCAAGAATTGATGAAAAAACTCTTTGAAGTTCCCAAAAGTCTCAGTATTTGTTAAATATTCCTCCAAAAACTCTTCCTGCCTCTTCTACAATTGTTTTTAAAGTTTTTGCAAAAGACTTGACTTATGATAAATCTGGAGAAACAAGCTTTTCTATTGAGACAAAATCGTCTGATCCAATTATCGTTTTTAATAGAACTGATGGAGACTCAGGGGTAAGCCAAGACTTGCTTGTTGACGCAAGCAATTCATATGACCCTGACGATAACTCGAATTTCTTATATCTATGAACCTGCAATATTTCAAATTGTTCAGATTTTATATTAGATTCTTCTTCTCCAGTACTAAAAGTCCCAGCGAATACTTTAACGCTTGAAACAGCCTACATATTTACATTAAACTTTACAAAAATCACCACTAATCCAATTAGCATTATCAAAAGTTCGCAAAAGAGCATCACTATAACAGTTATCAATAAAACAGTCCCTGCAGTAAACATAGTCGAAGTTTCCAATCCAATTCCGAGCATAGTAAATCCTGATGCTACTTATCGAATTTCCATAAAAGGATCATTTTCCTCTGTTGATTGGTCTTTGAAATCTTCTTTGGGGATTTCTTATTCAACTCCTTTAAATACAAATTATCTGGCGATTCCTCAGTATTCTTTGACTCCAGGCTCTTTCTACACATTACTTGCTTATATCGACAACCAGTTTTCGTTTACTTGAACATTTTATGTGAATAACCCTCCAATTAATGGAAAACTTATGGTTATTCCTGATTCAGGCATAGAAATGGCAACAAATTTTACTATAGCAGCATTAAATTGGGAAGATCCAGAAAATGATTTGCCACTTCAATATTCGTATGGGTATTTTATATCTGATTCTTATCAAGTAATTTCAGCTATGAATTTATCCTCATTAATTTTTGCAAAATTCCCATACTCTCCTGAAAATATCACAATTTCAGTAGATATTTATGACTCCTTAGCCTCGAAAACGAATATAGTTTCTTATATCATAATTCAGGAAAATTCGGATATTGATCAATATATCAATAATATTTTAAATCTGCCTGTATTAAATCCACAAGCTATCCCTGAATTTGTAGCTGGACTATCAACACTGTCATTAAATAGAAATAAAATCATTTATAATGAATACTCTGAAATCAACTCTCAAATGCAAGATTCTTACGATTCAATTATTGATAAGGTAAGCCACTATATTGAAACTATGGATAAATATAATGAAAACTCCTATACAACAGTGTTCAATATGCTGAATATTGCTACATTAAATCCTTATATAAACAGTTATGATAATATTCAAAAAATAAGTGATGTTACTAGTTCCATTATCGAAAATAATAGCAATATTACAATTGATTATGATCATATGCAGATTTTTACGGGAATTTGCAATAATAATTTTCAGTTAGATGATAATGATGCTATAAATAAAACAACAACTGTTAACACTATTGATGAAAATGTCAGAAAAATTAGTACAGTTTTATTGACTGGAATGGTAACTGCAGAGTCAAGAACATTTCTCGAAGATAAGATTTCTACTGAATTGTCGAGAACTAAATCGAAAAATCTCCCGGGTTATATATCCCATGTAAAAAATGCTTCTGTTACACTAGGCTATGATGTTTCATATCATTTCAATGAAAATAAAAATATTGGAACTATAATATCAATTTATAGTCCGATAAAAAATAGCACTGAAACATCATCATTTTCTTTGATTTCATATAGACTGGTGAACATTAAATCTCTTGAAGAAGTGCATTTGAACAATACAAGCAATAATACTATAAATATTCCTGTGATTAACTACAATGTCTCAATGAGCAAGAATAATCCTATTTATTGCACGTATTTAGAGAATAATGAGACACATTGACAAACTTCAGGCTGTGTACTTGATTTTTACAATTCAACTAACGTCATTTGCTTATGCAATCATTTAAGTATTTATTCAGCCTTTTTTTCTGAAGCATGATCGACAGCTAGTGGGAGCAATATAGGATATTCTGTCAATGTTGATGCCTTTGATGACATGGATTGGACAACTAATGCTATTGGTTTATATTTTTGTATTACAATTCTTTTTATTTACGGGCTTCTAAGTGCAATAACCTGCAATATGGATCGTCTTCAAAAGAAAAACGAAGAAAATTTTTTTGATCAAACTAAGCCTCACGACCTCAGAAAAAATGATGATCCAAGGGTAAGAAATAGATGCAGAGGAAGAAGCACAACAATTAAATTCGACTTAAATGAGCCAGAAATAGGAATAATAGATGAAAAGCAGGAAACAGCAAGAAGTGATGAATCTCCTACATGGATAAAAGAAAGTAATGAAATGAGCATCGATACATCTCAAACGACAAAAAATAGCTTTAATATGTCAATAGTCAAGGTTGATACAGAAGAAATAATAAATATAAAAGATCTTAAAAATCAAATCAAAGAAGAAAAACCTGTAAGAAAATCTGTTAAAGTGCTTATTTTTATTGCAACTAATCATGATTTCGTAGCCATTTTTATAAATAAAGAAAACTTTACCCATTTTTCACGTTTAACGTGTTATATAATCACTTTATTAGGAAATATGTATTTTATTGGGCTATTTTATCAATCGAAGCCACAAGGAAGCAATTATTCAATTCGAAATTTTTCGAACGCTATAACTAACTACTCTTCTCAAGATTTCTGAATCTTGGTTTATTCATCAGGAATTATGTTATTTATAGGAATTTTATTAACTTATATATCAAAAGCAAATCCTCTGCCCCCAGACGATGATACATTATATAATAAAATCAAAAAGAATAACCTTATTAAGCTCTTCGCATTTTACTTATTATCATTTGGGCTTCTGTTTTACTTTTGCTGATCGATCATTTTATTTTCGATACAATTTAAGCTGAGTATTACTTATTTATGGATCTGAAATACAAGTGTTAGTTATGGGACTAATTTTTTTGTCATATCTTTTATAAAGATAGCATTTAAAGCTTTTATTATCAGAATTCTGCCAATAATTATTATTGGAGCATCAAGCGCAAAAAGCGGTAGTGATGCTAAATAAGGCTTAAAATTTAATAAATAAGTTTATTAACTAGATTTAAACCTTATTTATTACTTCTGCGTCTAACGAGCAACAAAATATACATTTTTATATATTTTATAGCTATCATTATATTAAGAACAAAGACTGATTTGTTTTAAATTTTTAATAACATGATATTTATATATAATTGCATGAGCTCTTGATCATTTACTAATTATTTAGAGTGGTGAAATTCCAGTTGATTTGGTATAATAATATTTTATATAATTGGTAGTTCAGCTGAATTGGAGTAAAAAGGTTATACACACATCAACATAATAAAGAAATCAAAAATATGTTAGAATTTTAAGAATTTGAGAATTTATTCAGCAGAAGTGACGCTTCCAGTTTTGCTTTCGAAAAAATTTTTTTGCTTATTTTCAATAACCTAAAATTTATGTTATAATTTTAAATCTTTGAGTTAATCCTTCTGATTCAAATAAGACAAATAAAAAAATCATGACTTAATACGATTTAATACTTTACAAGGTTTATTAAATAATTATTTTGCACACTTACTTCCACCCAAGATAGAGACATTTTGTATAAAGAAATAATTAGACTCTTGCAACCGAGGATGCAGAAATTCTATCACCTGCAGACTATGCAATACAAAAGAATGTGCAACCTGCACTCAATTTTCAGGCTCAAATTCATGCTTAACTTGTATCGAAAATGCAATAAGCGACAGCAATGGAGGCTGCACGTGCAAAAATGGCTATAGGTTTTATAATGATCTCTGTGTTCTCTGTCCTGGCAATGCAACATACAATGGCTCTACATGCATATGCAACGATAACAATGCTTCATACAATTCTGGCTTGTTTCAATGTATTTGCAAAACTGGCTATTGACTCTCTAATAATTCTTGCATTACTTGCCCTAGTAATGCGGTCATCAATGGGACTACATGCATCTGCAGTATATCTAATGCTTCTTATAATGCATCATTAAATCAATGTGTTTGTAATACTGGATTTTGGTTTTATAATGGTCTCTGCAATAAATGTCCTGAAAATGCAGAACCACAAGGCACAACTTGTAAATGCAATATGGGTAACTCTTTTTATAATACTACTTTATATCAATGTGTGTGTGATGATTTTTACTATATGAACCAAGGAAATTGCTTACCATGCATAAATTATTTGGATAATACCAATATTGTAGCATCTTTTAGCAATAGTTATACTGAAATTTTGTTTAATTTTAATATTCCAGCAGATCTTTCGGCAAACAGCTGTGACTTATTATTCGATTCTTTTACTATGGCAAGCTTCGGCTCAGATTTTTCATGCATATTTCTATTGGGTTTCAGAATTTTGAAAGTTATATTAGGGCAAAATTATACTTTTGGCACAGAAAATGCGATTTTTAAGCCAGGAGCATTAATAAGTTCAATTCCACTGTGTGGGAAATCCAAAACCCAAGTCTCTGTTCCAGTATCTTTGCAAGGAGATATGCCAATCCCAAAATTTATATTTATTGCTCCAAAAATACTAGAAATAACATGCCAAGATCTCTTGTTAGATGTGATTATTGATAAAGGACTCCCTTATGAAGTTTATAAGTGAACTATCTCTTCTAGCCCTGATAACTCTACAATATCATCATATTCTACAGAATATAAAAGTTCCTATACTTCCATAAGCATCCCAAAAGAAAATTTGATACAAGGAACCATTTATGCATCTTTTTCTATGAAAAATAATTTTGGAGGTGTTTTAACTATAGATAAGCAAATAAATGCTACAAATATGCCAGTTTTGATAATAAATATTGACCCTTTACTGCCTGATTTAATTGATAGATTGATCTCATATTCCATATCTATTGGATCTATAAATTCTTGCAGTATTTTAGGTGATATAAATATCCAATGAAGTCTTAGTGAAGTGAGAAATAATGCATCAAGTATAGATGAAAACACTTTTTGGAGCTCTCAAAAGTCTCCATATTTGTTGAATATCCCCCCAAAAACTCTTCCTGCCTCTTCTACAATTGTTTTTAAGGTTTTTGCAAAAGACCTGACTTATGATATTTCTGGAGAAACAAGTTTTGCTATTGAGACTAAATCATCTGATCCTATTATTGTTTTTAATAGAACTGATGGAGACTCAGGGATAAGCCAAGATTTGCTTGTTGATGCAAGGGATTCATATGATCCTGATGATAACTCAGACTTTTTATATCACTGAACCTGCCAAATTTATAGTTCAATTACTACTTGTTCAGATTTTATATTGAATTCTACCTCTCCAGTACTGAAAATCCCAGCGAACACTTTATTTCTCAACACAATATACATTTTTACATTGAATTTCACGAAAATCACCACAAACCCAATCAGCACTGCTATAAGCTCACAAAAGAGCATCACAATAACTGTTATTAACGAAACAGTTCCTCCAATAAACATTGTAGAAGTGTCTAACTCAATCCCCAGCATAGTAAATCCTGATTCTACCTATCGAATTTCTATAAAAGGGTCATTTTCTTCAGTTACTTGGTCCTTAAAATCTTCTTCTGATATTTCTTATTCGACTCCTTTAAATTCAAATTATTTGGCGATTCCTCAGAATTCTTTGACCCCAGGCTCTTTTTACACATTACTTGCTTATACTGACAGTGAATTTTCGTTTACCTGAACATTTTATGTAAACAATCCTCCTATAAATGGAAAACTTATGGTTGCTCCTGACTCAGGTCTCGAAATGTCAACGATTTTTACTATAGTTGCACTAGATTGAGAAGACCCAGAAAATGATTTGCCGCTTCAATATTCTTATGGATATTTTATATCTGATTCTTACCAATCAATTTCAGCTAAAAATTTATCCTCATTAATTTTCACAAAATTCCCATACTCTCCTGAAAATATCACTATTTCAGTTGATATTTATGACTCATTAGCCTCAAAAACCAATATAATTTCTTATATCTCAATCCAAGAAAATCCGAATATTGACCAATATATCAATTATCTATTGAATTTACCAATATTAAATCCACAAACTATCCCTGAATTTGTGGCTGAACTATCAACACTAATATTGAATAGAAATAAAATCATTTATAATGAATACTCTGAAATCAACTCTCAAATGCAAAGTTCTTACGATCTAATTATTGATAAGGTAAATTACTATATTGAAACTATGGATATTTACAATGAAAACTCCTATACAACAGTTTTCTATATGCTATATATTGCTACGCTAAATCCTTATATAAACAGTTATGATAATATTCAAAAAATAAGTGATATTACTGATTTCATGATCGAAAATAATAGCAATATTACAATTGATTATGATCAAATGCAGATTTTTACAGGGATTTCTAATAATAATTTCCAATTAGATAACAATGGTGCCATAAATAAAACAGCAATAGTTAATACTATTGATGAAAATGTCAAAAAAATCAGTACAATATTATTAACTGGGATGGTTTATGAAGAGTCAAAAACATTTTTTGAAGATAAGCTCTCTATAGGAGTGTCAAAAATTTCATCAGAAGGGCTCTCAGGTCACGTATCTAATATAAAAAATGCTTCTGTTACCCTAGGTCATAATGTTTCAGATTATTTTAATGAAAATGAAAATATTGGAATTATTATATCGATTTATAATCCAGCTAAAAATGCAAGTGAAATATCATCATTTTCTTTGGTGTCATTCAGATTGCTAAACGGGAAAACTTTTGAAGAAGTGCATTTAAATAGTACAAGCAATAACACTATAAATATTCCTGTCCGTAATTACAATGCCTCAATGAGCAAGGATAATCCTGTTTATTGCACATATTTAGAAAATAATGAAATATATTGACAAACTGCAGGCTGTGTACTTGATTTTTACAATTCAAATAACGTAGTTTGCTTATGTAATCATTTAAGTATTTATTCAGCCTTTTTCTCTGAAGCATGATCGACAGCTAGTGGGAGCAATATAGGATATTCTGTCAATGTTGATGCCTTTGATGACATCGATTGAACAACCAATGCTATTGGCTTATATTTTTGTATTACAATTCTCTTTATTTATGGGTTTCTCAGTGTAATTACATGTAATATGGATAGGCATCAAAAGAAAAATAAAGATAATTTTTTTGAATATGACCAAAATAAGCCTCATGATCTAAGAAAAACTGATGATCCAAGGATTAGAAATAGACGCAGAGAAAGAAGCACAATCGTTAAATTCGATTTAGATGAACCAGAAATAGGAATAATAGATGAAAAGCAGGAAACAGCAAGAAGTGATGAATCTCCTACATGAATAAAAGAAAGTAACGAAATAAGCATTGATACATCTCAAATAACAAAAAATAGAGATAATTTGTCAATAATCAAGCTTGATACAGAAGATATAATAAACATAAAAGATCTTAAAACCCAAATCAGAGAAGAAAAACCTGTTAGAAAATCGGTCAAAGCACTTATTTTTATTGCAAATAATCATGATTTCGTGACAATTTTTATAAATAAAGAAAATTTTACCCATTTTTCACGTTTAACGTGTTATATAATCACTTTATTAGGAAATATGTATTTTATTGGGCTATTTTATCAGTCAAAGCCAAATGGAAGGAATTATTCCATTCGAAATTTTTCGAACGCCATAACTAGCTACTCTTCTCAAGATTTCTGAATCTTAGTTTACTCCACAGGAATTATGCTATTTATAGGAATTTTATTAACTTATATATCAAAAGCAACTCCACTGCCCCCAGACGATGATACATTATATAATAAAATCAAAAAGAATAACATTCTTAAGCGTTTTGCATTTTATTTGCTATCATTTGGGCTTCTTTTTTACTTTTGCTGGTCGATCATTTTATTTTCGATACAATTCAAGCTAGATATTACCTATTTATGAATTTGAAATACAAGTGTTAGTTATGGAACTAATTTCTTTGTTGTATCTTTTATCAAGATAGCATTTAAAGCATTTATAATTAGAATTCTACCAATAATTATTATTGGAGCATCAGGCGCAAAAAGCGATAATGGTGCTAAATAAGTCTTGCGGTTTAATAAATAATTTTATTAACTAGACTTAAACTTTATTTAATTGCTTTTGCTCTCAAAGAGCAACAAATATTGAAAATACATATATTTAGCAATTATTTATAAGCAATCAAAAAACCTTTTTAATATTTTTTGTGAGGGAATAAACATAATTTTGTTTTTAAGCATAGAGTTATTTTCAATTTTTACTAAATACTTATAAAGAACATCGCTATGACTTTTGATATTTTTAAAAATTAACATAATTTGGTTTTTCAAGCTAAAAGTGATTGAAAATATGATGTTTTAATAATTAATGAATTTGAAAATCAATTTTAACTTGTTTAAAACCTAATTTTAATTATTTTATTGAGCAGCTGTTTTTAACAAACAATATTGAGCATAATTCATTGATTAATTTTCAATTTATATCAATAATTACACAATTTTTGAGGCTTCTAAACTCAGGGTTAAATAAGTTTTAGTTTATAATTATCTTCGAATTAAAGAAGGAATAAATCATAAATTTGCATGATTTATATTTTGCCAATAATTCAAGCTGATTAAAAATTCATTTTAATTATTACTTTTTATTATCTCTTATACTTAAAGGCGCCATCTTAATATAAGTGAACTGACTGAAATTTATTTGTGTGGTAGTTTTAATCAGTTTTTAGTTTTTTAATTAACTTTTTCAATATTTATATTCTATTTACTTTATATTTCTTGCTAATCACCTTAAAACACAAAAGTCTTATGAAAATTCGAAATATCAAAAATTTCTTAATCATCCTTTTAAAAAGAATTGAATCAACAAAAATACAAATTTGTTATATATAAAGCAGATTTTTAATAGATAAAAATTTTTATTTATTTTTATCTATTAAAAATCTTCAGTTGTTAAGCCAAAAGCTATTTTACATAGAATTTTAAAATTCCAGCCCAGAAAGCTCCATTTAAGTTGTTGATTAAAATATTTAACTCGTAAAACACAAACATAAGCAAATTGGATAGTTGTTTCCATTAATTCATTGATTTTTGGACATAAATATAAGAGCTTTATAATAATTAATTGGTATTTTGGGTTCTGATAGTCTTTCAATTTATCAAAGCTCAAGCTCAGTGTGGAGCCATGTGCATGGAAAATGAGTATGAAAATTGTTTAGAATGCTTATCTGGCATAGAAGTTTCTTCCAGAAATGAAGAGAGAGAAGAAATCTGTGACCTTTGGAATGGAAATGAGTGCATTATGCCAGACTTAAAATTTCTCATTAGTCAAAACCGCATTGTTCTAGAGTCTAAGCTAGAGATATTTCACATTAATTTCAACCAGCTTACCACAGAGAAAAAGACTCTTGGCATCCAAATTTCAACTGATCGTGAGGTTGTCTGCCAACTCCCTTTTGAAAATAATTTCTCCCAATTCAAAATTTCCTTGAGAATAAATAAGAGTCTTAAATCCTTTTGGTTTATAGGGAAAATTGCTGATGGTATCTTTCAAGGGTTCATTTACATTTCGGATTCCTCTGCGAAAGAAGATGAATTTTCATGCTCAGCCACAAAAAATGATGGCTTATGCAGTCAATGTGTCTCAGAAAATTTAAATCCAACTGATTGCGAATACTGTAGGTCTCATTGTCCTCCTTATGTTATTTCATCAAATTGTCCAAACATCTTTAAGCGAAGTTTGACCACTACTTGTCTAACTGGTTGTGATAAATGCATGCCTACACCTTCATTCTGTACAAAATGCCTTGCAGGTTACTATCTATATCAAGGATTTTGTGATACTACATGCCCAGACGGCACTTCACCCAACTCTGCAACTTATACTTGTGATAGGACTTCAATATATACTCTCCAGTTTGACTTTTATAAGATGACAGATGCTACTTCTCTTCCTTCTTCTGCTTCCATCACCAGTGGTGCTCCTCATCTTTGGACTGGGAGAGGTTGGTACTTCGATGTGAATGATGCAATCACAATTAGCTCGGTAATACTGAGCCGGTATTTAACCGTTGCTTTTTGGGTGAACCCACTCAGCACTTCTGGTAACAAAAATATTTTTTCTTCCTCCAAGGCAAAAGTGAGATTTGGTTCTGGCTATTTTTCTGCTCAATATGTTAGCTCACAATGAATTGCCCATTCCACCCCTGCCATAAATAACCAATGAAACTACATTTATTTATCTGTTTTCCGCTATATCCCTAGCAATCCATCTTCAGTGCAAAAATGGAAGTCGTATTATATAAATCCATCCTCAAGCTATTTCGGCCCTCAAACAGACTCTAGTTTTAATGAAGATGCTTCTTTTACAAGTGGCTCAAGCCATATATTTGGAAAAGACTCCACATATGGATCAATTACAGGATATTATTACTATTTTCGTATATATAACAGTGGATCAAGTTCTCAATATTTAGCTGAGTATACAACTTCAGGATGTAATGGAGGATGTGGATTATGCCCTTATGAGACATTGGAACCAATATGTGCAGGGTCTATCTGCAGCACTCCATGGGATCCTACCATGAGTGATAGCTGCCAAACATGTTTAGGAAGCTGCAGCTCTGGCTGTCAAAATGGGAGTGACTGTGTTTTAGGGACTATTACAAATTGCAATAAAGTAACAGGGCCTTATACTTGTGAGAAATGTGCAGGAGATTATATATATGATGGCTCTCAATGCAGATGTCCTTTTACTTTTACAGTTTTGGACGCAACAGCGCATACTTGTCAGTGCTCAAATATAAAATATGATGGAGTCTGTATATCACAATGCCCCACTGGGACTGTGACTGATGCTACATCAGGATGTGTGGTGGATACAAATAGTGGATTTTTCTTTTCAATGACACTTAATCAGATAAAAGGAATTGTTACTGATTCAAAAAGTTCACTGAAAGTGCTTGCAGGAAGTTCTGCTGCTTTTTATCCTAATTATGACAGCTATGACCCATATCCAGCATACGGAAGAGGATATTATTTCACTGGAAATTCTATTATGCAGTTGCCTCCTAATAGCGAAGACTCAAGAACTATCCAGCTCTCTCATAAGTTTACTGTTTCGATTTGGATGTATAACAAGAATTCCAGTGGTCAAGCCAATATTGGGGTGTTGCTTTGCAAGCAAGTGAATCTTGACAAAATATTATCATTTGAGCTTAATAAGGGTAAATTTAAACTTTATATGAAAACATCAGAATCAAGCACTGTAACTTTAGTAGATTTAGATGCCACAAATTCGGGACAATGGAAGAACATAGGATTTTCTGTTTTTTATGATGGATTTTACGCATCTGCTTATTACATAGAAGACACAAGGCAGCATCTAGCTCTAACTTTTAAAGGGCCATTCATTGACGTGATCTCAGGCGACACTTTTACCCTTTGTGGAGAAAAAACTTCATCAGGCTACACAAACATGATTAATGCTTGGATATACAGTGTAAAAATATGGAATATTTTTATTGACCCCACCATCTACGATTTTGCAACTACAGATGAATGCACAAATACAATACATGCAGCTACTACTGCTTATGGATGTCCACAAGATATCAAAACGTTTATGCCAATCGCATCTCTTAATGCTTATCATACATCTTCAGGCTGGCAAATCTGCAATGCTGCTTGTACCACAGGATGCTCTAGAAATGATGTATGTTGTAATTTGTGTGCTGATCAATATTGTGGGTCATGTGATGACTGGACTGGCTGTCAAAGTTGCTTAGCTCATAGCTCAACAAGTTCATCTCCTTGTGCTTGTGCCTCAAATTATCCATTTGATACAACTGCTTGCCAATGCTATCCTGGATGCTTTCCTGCGTGCAGCACTTGTTCACCTACAACGAATGGAAAAAACGGAGAATGCTCTGTGTGCCAGTCAGGGTATTTTTTGTGGAATGGGCTATGTCTCAGCCATTGTCCAATGGCGTATACTGAATCAGGGACAAGCTGTACTTCGCAGCAAAGCAATGGTATAGCTTATGATTGGACTTTTAGTCAGCAGAGTAATACAGTAGCTGATTCGAAAAAAGGGTATTTGGCTTATATGGGATCTACGAATAATTTTATGGGAAATTTTGATGCAGATGATCCTTATCCAATTTATCAGGCAGGTCTTTTTTTTAGAGGAAGTTCTTATGCATTGCTCCCTCCAAACTCTGCAGATTCTAGCCACTTTATTCCTCTTAGCAACCTGCATTCAATTCTATTTTGGATCAGACCTGTCCAAGTCAGCAGCTCTAGTAAATACTATTTATTTTCCAAGGAAAGTAGCTCCATTATAAGTGCGAGTCTTTATATAGATACTTCATCATCACATTTGTTTCCAGTGATAGAATACACTGTATATGAAAATCGGTATTCAGCTAAAAGCACTGCTACAAAAAATGGAAATGCCATGTCTTTAAACTGAAATAACTGATACAAAGTCTATGCTCTTGAGAGCTACGCAAGTAAAACTGTAACTCTTAGTGTCGGTGTTGGTAATCAAGGCATCTATTCTCTAACAGTCTCTAATTCTTTTAGCGATGACGCTTCAACGGACACTTTTTACATTGGGAAATGTGCTTTGAACAATGCTTATTACTCTGGGTTTATCTACGAAATAACATTTTATAATTATGCAGTTTCAAGTGCTACAGCTATAAACGGAAACTGGCAGTGCTCAATAGTTGCAGGTATAAATAATGACGAGTGCTTGACTACATGCTCTTATTTAGAATATTATGATGCTACTTCGAGCTCATGCAAAAGCTGCAAAGCTGCTTGCACCACAGGGTGCATGAGATCAGGAAATTGCTATATGAATGCAGATCCATTATGTATAGCATATACAGGATTTCAGCAAAGCCAATGCACTCAGTGCACCACTAGTTATACAACAACTGGGCCCAATCCATGTTCTTGTCCTTCATCCTTAGTTACTGACCCAGATGCAGGCACATGCGTTCCATGCAGTACTGGCTGTGATACTTGCACTTCGCTACATAATGGGGATTGTGCTACTTGTAGTGCAGGATTTTATATGAGCATCGAAGGCAGCTTATGTGTAGAAAATTGCCCATATGGATATACAGCTTCCAGTAACACATGTTCTGGGAGTGGGTCTAATCTTCACTATATTTTTGATAAAATCACCAATAAAGTAGCAGATTTGGTAAGTGGAAGCTATGAGGCTTATATGGGATCAACTGATAATTATTTGCCGAATTTCGATTCTCATGATCCATATCCAATCTATCAATCTGGGCTTTATTTCTCTACAAATTCTTATGCAAAACTTCCTCCTTATACAGGAGATACCAGCTCAATTATTTTAGGAAATACCCATAAGCTATTTTTTTGGGTAAGGCCTCAGTCTAGTTCCAGCAATTTGTGTATTTTTTCTAAAGAAGGTAGTGCAGTTAGCGCTTCTCTTTATATTGATTATACAACTGTAACTCCAAAAGCAATTTATACAGTGAATAGTGACAGCTCTTCTACAACAAGCACTTTAACAGCCACATATGGTGGAACTAATACTTGAAACACTTGGTATAGAGTTGGGGTCATGTTTTCTTGGTATTATTATATAAGCTCGCTTTTTGTGTATGTAAATCAGAATGCGGGAATAACTGCTTCTCAATCCAATTCTTACTTCAGTGAGGTGAGTACTGATTCATTTGTTATTGGAACCAGCTTTGTTAATAACTTGTCTTTCCAAGGGTTTATTTATGAAATTTTGATATATACTTATGATTATTTAGGTATGCCTACTCCGGATACGTCTTGTGGCTGCTCAGCTTGTGGAAATAGCAATAATAACTGTCTTCAAGCTTGCGGTTATTTAGAATATTATAATACTGCATGCAGTGCTTGTGATGCAAGCTGTTCTTATGGTTGTTTAAGAAATGGTGATTGTGTCATGAATCAAGACCCTCTGTGCACCGTTTTTACAGATTTCATCAAAACTTCATGCACAAGCTGCGTATCAGGGGCATCTGGGGCTGGAACTCAATGCGCATGCACAGACCAGAACTCAATTTATGATTCCACATCAGGTTCATGCATTTGTAAGACAAACTTTGCATTGGATAATGGCATATGCAAACAATCCAATTGTTTTCGCCATATCCAAAATGGAGATGTGACTGGATATTTTGATCAAAAATATACAGGACTTGTATTTGAAATGGCATGGTCTGTGAAATCCTCAACATCTAGCATCTGCAGCGTTCTCTTTGAAAGTGCTTCCTTAAATATGCTTGGAAATTCCCCAATATGTAAATGGAGTAATGATATGCTAATATTATATGTGACACTTGGCCAAAATGCCAGTATTTTGAATAGTGATATAGTATTTAAACAAGGAAGCTTATGGACTGATGATGACCAATGCCAATATACAGCTATTGCAGTCACAGTAAAAATTGCTTATAAATATGATAAACCTACTATAACTCCTGTTATTCAGCTATTTGTCCCATACCAGCTTTATTATGAGTGCAATGATTTAATTTTAGATGCATCTGAATCTTATAATGGGTATAATAGACAGCTATCTTATAAATGGGAATTTAACTCAAATCCAATAGTTTCTGCATTAAGCTCAGGCGCAGTTTATTCGGCATCGACTTCTTATGTTAATATATATGGTGGAAATCTCAATGCAACAACAGCTACTATTAAATTGACAGTTACAAATTGGCTTGGGTTTTCTTCAAGCGTTTCAAAAACAGTTTACTTGGTTAAAGGAAAAGGAATTTTGTTGGTTTTTGATCCCAATATAAAACTTCAACTAAAAACGAGCCAAATTAAAGCGATTACTGTTGCCCCTGTGAGTGGCTGCCAATTATTATCAGATAATATTGAGTTTTCGTGGAAAATAGTAAAAAAAGAAGGAGATTATGCAAAAGTAGATGAAAATATCCTTTGGGAAATTCAAAATGATCCAGGAACTCTATTTTGTCCACCCAAAGTATTTGGTCCAGGAGTTTATACTTTTGGAGTTGATGTTTCAGATCAAGCAAGCTTGTTAACGGGATACTCTGAATTCAAACTGGTATATGAAGCATCAGATTTAATAATCGATATGCCAAATTCATTCATAAATGTAGTATACCCAAATAATTTCACTTATACTCCATCAATTATTGACCCTGATGATCTTACAGACACTCTAAGCTTTTATTGAACCTGCTATCTAAACGGGAATGACTGCTCAAGTTTGATTTTGGATAGGCTTAACTCAGCATTAACCGTCATCGGCTCCAGACTTGCCTCTGGATACTCCTATATTTTCAGCTTAACTGTAACAAAAGCTGAGAGATCCAGTACAAGCTCAATTCATATAAATGTTTCCCAGAGATCTACTCCTGCCATAACATTTTCACCAATTCCAAAATATGTAAATATTCGTCAAAACTTTGTGGTCTGGGCGAATCTAAGCCTAAATTATTATTCTTGCGAATGAACTGTAATACAAGGGAAAACTTATACGCTGATTGGTGACCCTAAATCTCTATCAATAGGATTTAAAGCAGACTCTTTATTCCCAGGTGAAACCTATATTTTGCAATTTTCTTTATCGGATGATAATGGAATTTCGAATTATAAAGTTCAGTTTGTTACAAATAATATGCCGACAGGAGGATATCTTGCAATATCACCAAGAACAGGAGAGGAGCAAAAAACTGTTTTTAAACTTGTTGCATCTGACTGGTATGATCCAGATTCAGATACTTTGACATATCAATTTGGGTACTATTTGAATGGAAGAGAAGTTGCTTTGAATATAAAAAATGAATCAAATTATTTTTATACGTTTCTGCCTCACGCAGAATCCGATCTCCAAGTATTCCTAAAAGTTTATGATGAAAAAGGAGATTTTACAGTTACTTCACAGAATATTTCGGTTAGCAAAAACTTATCTATAGACACAAACTCTTTCATAGGAAATTTGGTATCAAAAATAAACAGCAAGATTGGGGCATCATCTTTATTAGATATCATTAATTTGATAAACGCCTATGTTATTTCAAATCCAAACTCAATAAAAACTGATATTCAGACTGCCTTTCAGCTGAATTTCAATGCGATCCAACAAATTGTTAATAAATTCAATTATTTCGATTATCAGCATGCTCTGACAGTTACTAGTCTTATTGATTTTACACTTTCATCAGGAATTATTGATATAAATTTCTCTAAAAAAGATGAAATTCTAGGAATTTGCACTATTTTATTGCAAACTATAAAGCAAAATAACATCGAGATAAATGAAAATATAGCAAATTTATTTGTCACAATAATAGGAAAAGCAACAAATTTGAACTCAACAACAATAATGAAGGACCCGGAAACACTTTCTCAAGCAAATCAAGCGATCATTGACTTATTTGTCACAATGAGCAGCAATATGGCAATTGGTCAAAATTTGACAATAAATTCTCTATTTAGTAGTACAACAGCCCAATTTTTGAATAAAAATTCAATATCAGGATATACTATCTCTGGTAATTCAGGCAAACATGGAAGTGTTTCAATCCCCAGCAACGCCGCAATTACTCCATCAAATGATTCTTATGCAATTTTATATATCTTTACTGAATATGATAATGGAAATAATACTTCTGATAGCAATTATCAGCGAGGAATAGATTTCACTATGATCGAAGCAACTTCACGAGGAAATTTCACATTAGTTATTGACATATCACCTCAATATATCAATCTTACAATCCCTCTATATGCTAAATCTAATATTTCAAATCCTATCCAGTGTGTATATTGAACAGATGGTGAATGGAGTACGAAAAATTGCAGATATGTCTCATATACTTATCCAGAAGTTCTATGCCAATGCACTCATACTTCTCTTTATTCTGCAAGCTTTGATAGTTCTACTCCTCTAAATAACCCAGAAGATAGCACAGTTGATCATTGATATATTGTTTTTTATTATACATGTGGAATTTGTGGATTTTACTTATTTTTCACTATTCTTTTTGTGCCAATTGACTCAAAAGAATGGAAAGAATATGTAAAGAAAGAACGAACCAAAATATCATTGGATAATGAACTTGTTAAGCAAGACCCTAATGCAAATAGCATAGCAGTAATATTAAAAGAAGAGAACTTAGAAGAAAACACATTATTTAAAATACGAAACAATGAAGTGAAAACAGGAGAAATCAAAGAAATCAGAAAATTAGAAGAAGATATCCAAGATGAGGATAAAGCTGGAGGATCTGGAGGCACAGATTCAGCCCAAAAAGAGCCTGAAAATGACAGTCCTTCAGTAGTTAACAATATTTTCAAACAATCAACCGCAAGAAGATTGACTGAAGTAGACAATTCTATTCACAGAAAAATAATAGGTCCAACAAATATTTTCAGAAATTATTATTTTGTGTCTCCATTTGCATTTTTTATCCCAAGATCCCCAAGGAACATCAGATTTTCTTTATTGATTTTTTCATTGATGCTGCAAGTCTTTTTATGTGGAATTTTCTGTGATTTCTATGGTTCTGGGGTCAGTTCAACAGATGATTATGATTTTTATGAAATTCCTATGAAAGCAGCCCAAGTCTTATTTGCCATTGCTATGCCTATATCAACGAATTTATTGATTATAATTCTTTTACTTATATTACGAGGTAAAAAGCAAGCAAGAGTATATCCAGAAATAGGTGAAAGAGCCAAAAAAAGCCTTAAATCAAGCTTTTTTATTTATATTATGTGTGTTTCTATCAATATAGGAAATGTGATAGCTGCTTATTTGATTGCTGATGATATGGATGGAAATTCGTCTGAGGTGTGGATGGCGATGGTCTTGATAGCTTTAGGTTTTGATGCAATTATTGTCCAGGTAGCTAAAGCAATCATCTCAATTTCAATATCAATAGACTTTTAAATAAAAATTTCTGATAATTATGCTCAATTTAAATATAAATTGCTAATAAAATTTTTATTAATGATCTTACAATTCTTGAATTTAATTACAAAACTCAGCAGATGAGTAACTCATTAGTGTGTTGATTTTATGAAGAAAATCTCTATTAATTTTTGATATTTGTTAAGAAAGTAATTATGAATTTTTAATGAAATGCAAGAGAATAAAATATTAAGTTATAATTGCCACTGGATCTAAAAATCATATTTTAATTTGCTCCTATGAGATATAGCTTATTTTAATTCATAAGAAAAATATTGAAACAGAGAAAATTTTGACCAATTTTATTCATTTTAATTGAAAATTGTTCTCATAAGACAAAATTGATTATAATTAATTTGATTTATCGATTATCTTTTTCAATTTGTATCAAAAATTATATAAAATATTTAAAATAATATTAAAAAATTTTATTTTATAATTTTTTATCCTTATTTTTGAATTGAAGTGAAAGAATTAATCACTGAATTCGCATAATTAATATTTTGCATTGATTCATAGCTGATCTAAAATTAATTTTTAACTTTTAGAACTTTTTAAACATAAAATCCGTCGTTTTAATTATAAGCGAAAT
>CATKHM010000396.1:0-20044 GCA_949751825.1 Blepharisma undulans
ATAAAAGCTCATAGTTAGTTATCTCTCGCATAAAATGGTAATAAATATCTATGCAGGAGCGGGAAAATACATTTGATAGAAATGCTTCTTTAAAGCGCCAACGAGACGTAGACGCCTCCCATATGCCACCTAAAAAGTTTGCTCCAAGCTTTACATCAGACTATTTAACACTCCCCAGGGATAAAAATTCAGAAGAGTTCTATACATTTCTGTCGCAATCTGGAAATGTCAAAGCTTTTTGGTACTTCCCAAATATAAAAGCCTTAACACGCGCTCAATCTAAAGAACCTGTATTTTCTGAGTGGTTCTCTACGGGGAACGGAATAAAGTGGCGTGTGCTAATCTATTTTAATCGAAATGCGTGTGTTTCATGCTTCGTTGAGATGGATTTTGATCCAGAAATGTGGACTTTGACGCGATCAGCGTATGTATGAATTGAAGCCCACATGTCAAATGGCCTTAAAACTGAAAAGAAAGTTGCCTTGAATTTTCATAAAACTTTTACATTCTCGAAGAGAGATTGAGGTTATGATGATTTTATAGAGCATGATAAGTTTATGATCTATCTCAATCATCCTATAATTTTTGAAATCACAATTAATCCTGTATCTCCTCACGATGATTCCAAAGAATTGACAGGCTATGTCGGGCTCATTAATGAAGGAACCACCTGTTATATGAATAGCCTTCTCCAGACTTTATTTTTCTTATCCCCATTCAGAAGAGCTGTATATTCCATGAAAACAGGTGAAGAAGACCAAGATCAAATCCCATTAGCTCTCCAGCAGGTTTTTTACAGTCTTCAGTTTTATTCAGAAGCCGCATCCACAAAAGACTTAATTGCCAGTTTTGGCTGGGGATTAGATGAAAGAAACACTCAGCATGACGTCCAGGAATTTAATTGTGTGTTAAGTGATACATTAGAACGAAAAATGAAAGGAACTCCTGCTGAAGGAACTTATTCACGGCTTTTTGAAGGAAAAATGGTTAATTATATTGCTTGCACTAATGTCGATTTTAAGTCTGAAAGAATAGAAACTTTTACGGATATTCAGCTAAATGTAAAAGGATGCAAAGATATATATGACAGTTTTGAAAAATATGTAGAAATTGAAGATTTGACAGGAGATAATCAATATGAAGCAGAAAATTTTGGAAAACAAGATGCGAAGAAGGGTGTTATTTTTGATCATTTTCCTCCTGTTTTGCTGATACAGCTGAAAAGATTTGACTATAACTCTTTTATGGATAATACAATGAAAATCAATGATAGATATGAATTTTATGAAGAAATCGACCTTGATAAATACGTCAGTGTAAAATCCAGAGGAAATAATAAATATAGGCTTTTTTCGATCCTTGTGCACTCTGGAAATCTTGCTGCTGGGCATTATTATTCATATATATCTCCTAAGCTTGATCAAAATTGATATAAATTCAATGATGATTCTGTAGATTTCGCATTACCTTCTCAAGCTATTATAGCAAATTATGGAGGAGAAATTCCAACTGCAGAAGTCACAGAAAAAGGAGAAATCAGACAAATTGCAAATAAAAATGAGTCAAGTGCTTATATGCTTGTTTATATTAATGAAAATCTTAAAGAAGAAATTTTAAGAGAAGTGAATAGGGAAGATATCCCTGAGCCATTACATGAAATTATCAAAAGAAAAACAGAAGAAAAAAGACTAGCTGAAGAGCAAAAAAAATTAAAAAATGCAAAATTCGATATTTTCGTCGTTACTTTTGAAATGATTTTTGGATGGGATAAGCCTGGGATTTCTCCTTCAAGCTCATACTTGTATAGTGAAAATATTTTTGCAACAGATAAAAACAGAAGATATAAGCTAAGCATTGATAAAAAAAATAATGGAAAAGCATTAAAAGAATTACTTCAAAAATATACCGAAAAACAAATAAGATTATGGGTCTTCTCTCCTGGCTATAAAAATTGGGAATTTAAAGAGCTAAAACTAGATGATCTTGTAGAAAAAGAATTAGGGTCGACTGGGGAAAAAGCAATATATATACAAGTGGAAGATAATTTTCCTATTTTTACTCAAAGTGAAGAAATGGAAACTGAAGATAGCCAAGCTTGAAAATTCGCTAGAGAAATTGAAGACGCAGGCTATCAATCTGTAGACACAGAAGGTACTGAAATAATGGAAGAAGCAGTCTATAGCAATTCTGCTAACAACGAAAAAGCAACAGTTTTCTTTAAATGGTACTCCTATGAAAACGGAATTCCTTCACTGCAATTAATTGACTGTGTCGTTTTGGGAAATTCATGTACGCTAGCTGATATTCGTGCATCTCTTTATACCAAAATTTATGGATCAGACCCTGAACAATTAAAAAACATGCATTTGCATCAGGAAAAATGCAAAACTCCAGAACCGAAAAATAAAGAATTCAATATGGCAGTCTATAGCTTTGAACCAGAAAAAAATTTTGAAATTTCTATAGGCAAAAAAGGAGCACTTGGTGTGAAATTTGTAACAATTGATAATGGAGATGCCTGAATAGGGGAAATGATTCCAAATCCTTTGCCTCCGAATTATATTGATGCTAAAAGATTTATTTCTGAGATGTGCAATGAAATATATGTGATTGCAAAATATAATGACAAATACGAAAAATATGGATATAAAAGCTATTCTAAACAAATTACAGAGCTGAGTGGATATAATGATGAATTTCCACTTAAAACCAAGTATTCATATTTTCAAAAAGATTTGATGCAACAGATAGCAGACATTTTCAGACCTATTGACACCTCAGTAACTCCAGCCAATATCCAAATTTATACCAAAAAGTCTCACATGAGATTTCCCACTCAGCTTCCTTATCCTTACAGTGAAGAAGAAAACCCTCTCAGATTCAAAAAATCCTCCACAAATCCATCATTGGCTTCTATTATAGAAAATTCAAATATTTTATACTTTGATATCATGCCAGTTCCTATCCCACAGCTTGAGCATAAAATAATTGTTTACTGCTATTACCTCACTCAGAACTACGAAATGTTTTATCAATTTTTAAAAATTCTACCAGATGCAGCTACCGTAAAAGATTTGGATCAAGAAATAAAAAACCAAGTAATGAGCATCATGAATTCTGACAAAACAATAGACCTAGGCAACTTGGAAGAAGTGAAATATCTCCTTTTGACTCACCCACAAAAAGCGATTCTACAAGAACTTGAATATTCCAGCAATTTGTCAGTCCACTCAAAGAATTCAAACGTCATGATTTGTATTAGAGCAGTTTTAAATAAAGAAAGTGAGCTTCGTCAAAATCCTGATTATAAGAAAATCAATGTTTTTACGTATGTAAAAGGAACTGAATGTTATTATGACCCACTTGTGGTCTATATCAAAAAATCGTGGACTTGCAAAGAGGTGATACATTTGCTGCTTGATAATAGAGAACCAAAATCAAGAGTTATGATAACGAATTATTATAATTATGGAGAATCGCATGAATATAAGCCTCAAAGACCTTTAGAGGATTCTGAGGAGTGTTTTTGTCCGAAATATGAAGATAAAACTCTTGCAATTGAGCTTCCGAATCCAGTGGTGAAGAAAAGCGAATTAAGGTTTAAAACTAATGAAACTTTAAGCTAAATTATGGAATAATATTTAATTATATATAAAATACATGAAAAGATGATATTAATATAATTATAGAGAATTACTTATGAGAATATCAATTTGCTAAATGTAATTAATCAACAGTTCTTATGAAGTAGCATATAAAAAGAACGCGCAAATTCAACGAAATGCACAAATAAATGGCATTTTAGAAAATTGATGCACTTTCGGATAAAAACTATCTATACTAGATTAAAAGGATTTTATTACATGTATAAGCAGTGCGATGTGAGTTATAGGTTTCAACCTCAAGGGTCTAAAAAGTGCAGGCATGAATTTATGCTTTTGCATATGGGAATACCTTGCACAGATGATTTTGTGGAATCAATGAATTGCAAAGCCATGAAATTTAATTTTAATTTCTTAATAATGTCTGAATTTTATCATAAACTTTATGGGGCAAGTGAGAACAATACCTTAAGTTTGAATTCTTTTAAGCCAAGAAATCATACTCCAAAACCCAGCAAATCAATAAACATTGATGAACCACTAATATCGACAACGCCAATTATGGTATAGAAATAAGTAGCATCCAAAAGATTCCAGGATCCGAGCAATTCCTTCTATTAGTTTAGAAGAACAATCACAAATAACTGATTTTCAAGAAGGGGAATGCAAAATTGAACCATGGAAGAGTATGATTGGCAATGCCAGTGAAATTATGTTAATCAAGGTAAAATCAAAGTAGTTTCAGGAGACTCTTATGGTTGAAAGGAATATTATGCTTGAGATCATAAATAAAGACTCAAAGCGTGACCAATTATTATTGGAACTTACAAAAAAATTAGAAACTCTTAATAGAGAAAATGCCATTTTGGCCTTGGAAAATAAGGGATTGCATGATATGATACACACATGAAATTCACAGATGATTTAAATATAAATATCTGGGATTAAGAGTTATTTAACAGATTTTTAAACATTTTTAAAATAAAATAATTGCTCAAAAAATAAATTTTGAGAATAAGAGGAATTATACTTTATAATTTAATTTTTCTAAAGAAATTATTTTCTATTTTTAATTAGGACTTCAATTTCTTATTTATTATCTAAGCCACTTTCAATCTCCTTTACCTGACGTATCATATTTTCGAATTCACTAACAGAGCTACCTGCAAAAGTTCTTAAAATTACTTCATATTTCTGACCTTTTAACAGCTTAAACTTAGGAATATCTAAATTTGCTAGCTTGGCTGCTGTAATTGAGCTAATCTTTGATAACGCGATAACTTCTTTTTGCATCTCATCTATATGATTTTCAATAATTTGTGAATTTTTTTCTCTCGAGTTTGTCGAAAAGATCTGTGATAAAAGCTTTTTCCCAGTTTGCAGTTTTAAAACGTGAGTCTTTTCTGCTTCTAGTTTTTTCTCAGTTTCTACTAGGCATTTGTCAATTTCTTTTTTTGTATCGATAGCTTCAACCATTGCCTTTAAGTCAATTATTTCTCATTTGACTCAATCAAGCAATACAAAAAATGGATTTGAATAGACTTCCCTTGAGGAAACTTCCAGGGCAACGCTGCCAAACTGCTCCTGGTAAATTTTGCTCAAATGATTGATTCCGTACATAAGCTGGGTTAGCTGCACTTCAAAAGTTTCAAAATATTCAACATTAGTTTTGCATATGCTTTCGAATTTAACTAAAGCTTCTGTGCCAATTTTAAAAAAAGATTTGCCTTCATTAAGGATTTTTTCATTAGATTCATTGCGAGTTTCTTTTGAATAATCGTGGAAAATATCATTGAACTTTTCAGAAATATCCAAATAAGGCTGTTTTCTAAGCAATAATTTTCGATAAGCACCTGGATTTCTTATGAATTGCTGAAACTCATCAGACTCATAAAGGTACTTATAAGTAGCAATTCTGCTGATGAATAAATTATAAAGCTTCATCATTTTCTCAATAGATCTTGGACTAAAATTACTCTATATAGCATTTTACAATATTGTGCTTCTGAGGAACTGGAGGAATATAGCATCCAGGCCAATTATGAACCAAAATTTTTCTTAATTTACGAAAATCTTTATAATTTCTATGTGCCTCATAAGCTCCCAAAGAATCATGGCCTTGAATTATATAAAATACTTGCTTTTTCATTAGAGTAGATTTTGTAGTGAAGCTGCATACTGAAACTCCTATTTTGTTATCTAGTTCTGGCTCTGCCAAATAAAGAACACTTTCCGAATTTCTACTGGGAATTTCAGTGATATTTTCTTCAGAGAAATTTCCATCTGTAAACGCTGTTGAATTGCTGATTGGCCGGAATTCTGAAGAGGATAGCGGATTGCTATTACCTATTGATTTTCTTGGAGTGCTTTCTTGGCTTATTTTTATCTCTTCCATATGAATTTAAATTTTTCAACTTATTTTGCATTATGATGTATTAATTGAATCTATTGATTTTCATATTAATTAGCCAATTAAGTGCAGTGATAGCTATGAAGCCTCAAAGAAATTTTATTGGAAAATTATTTTAATTTAGCTCAAATATGCTACATTTAGAAATGATTTATTATCAATCTCATTTTTATCAATTATTTTTGAAGATTCTTTAACAGTCAAAATTATAAATGGTCTCTCTCAGTTTAACGACAAGCTTAAGTTCAGATCTTTTGCATTTTTCTAGTGATTTTCCTACAAATATTCAATCACACACTAAACAGAAATTACTAGAAAATGCAATAAATAAAGAAAAAATTTTATCATCAAATCAAGAAAAAAACTCTTCAGATTCCTCAAGAAGTCATTATCGCAGTAAAAGTGTAAGCCATAATTTTGACAAAAAACAGGTTAATATAAATAATGCGCAAACAAAATGCAATAACGGAAAAGAGGAAATCTCTAAAAATATTGATATTTCTCCAGGTTTGAATAAAAGGAAAACTCATTGCAAAGTAAATTCTTGCTCAATTCAAGGAGAAATAAAAGTTAATAAAAATGCTGAGGGAATGAAAAGTTCAGCTGCTAATACGAATAGGCGCAAAGCAAGCTTGAACTGGCAAAATAAAGAGATATCAAATAATCGTTCTGTATCCCCAAATGAAAATCAAAAATATCACAAAGCAGTATCTTTGAAAAAAGCAAAAAATATATGTGCAGTAGATAGCCAGGAAACTAAAAAAGCCAAAAATAATTATGATTGGCATGAAATTTCAGGATCTGTAATTTATTTATTATGTGAAGTAGACCCAAAAATAAAAATAACAACTGAAAAGCATATGAAACAAGAAGTGATGCAATATTTCAATGACTTAAATCATATTATACAAATGCTAAAGAAATTACCAGGATTTCTCAAAGAAAAGCGAATTTCAGAAAGTAATAATTATATAGCGAACATCACAAAATCTTACCAGCATTTTATGAAAGCTGATTTATCAAAATTACCTTCAGATTCAAAAGCATTAGAAATAGTAAATTTATTGAAAGGAATTTTCAGCTCTTATAATATAGAATTAAATAATGAAAAGAAGACTGAAATCAATACAGAAAACCAAATTGTAAATAATTTTGTGAAGAATGCAACAAAAAACGATGACATAAAGAAAGAAATAGAAACAGCAAGTGATTTTGAAACTATAGTAGAAACTACAAATAAGCAGGAAATGTTTGAATGTGCACTAAAATCAGAGATCTTAGGAGATGAAAATTTGTCAGAACTAAAAAATCAAGTAGAAGAAATCAATGAACACATCGAAACTGAGAGTTCTAATTTTCCTCCAATACAAGAATCTTCATATGGAGATAATCCTTTAAAATGTCCTTATATTTACCATGATGAATCTTCATTTTCATCTTTTGAGTGGTCAGAAAATTTCCGTTCTTTATCTCGTTTATCAAATGATTCAGGGATGTCCAAATCTTCACTCTTACAAAGATTTTACAAAAAATCTGGCTATATTGCCAAAGAGCCACAAATTTTATGTGGAATTTCAGCTACTCCTGAAATTCCTGCATTAGTCAATGAAAATGACACTCCAAATTTTTCTTCAAAACCTGAACAAAGCCCAATCAGAAATATTCTGGCACCTTCAAATAAAGCATTGCCAATATCTCCATTTCCTTATAAATCTTCAGCAATAAAGCCTAAAAGTACACAAATTACTCCAAGAAAGAGTGAAAGTGGTCAAGATACAATGAGAAAATCAATAGAATTTAATAAAAGAACAGAAGAAAAAAATCGATTTAAAACTGAGGCAAAATGCAATAAAATTCTTGAAGAAAAATTCCAAGCGTTTTTAGAGCGGAAGCTAAAAGAAGATAAAAGCCAAAAAAATTCTGCGTTTCAAAATAAGCATAACTGGGTATCAGCATTCAAAAATTGTATAGAAATCATAGAAATTGGTAAAGAATTTGAAAAAGAAATAGTAAATAAAGTCAAGGATTCATTTATTTCACATCTCTCTGACAGATTGTATAATAGAATCTTAATAAAAGCACAAAAACATTTAGAAGAAGAGCAGAATCGATATGCTTATGATTTGGAAATCCAAAAAGCGCAAGCAGATATTGCGAAAGAAAAGCAGAAACTCCAAGAAGTTTTGTCAAAATATTATAAATAAAATTTCACTTATATATTTGTATATAATTAATTCTGCATGTTAAATGCAAATTTTAATATAGTCAAGCAGGCTCCAGAATCACTCATCAGCAGCCCATATAGTGCTATATCAAACAGCTATTTGCAAGAAACTGATCATGATTCAGATATTGATGACTTCATCAGGAATGAAATTGAAAATAAATTTTTAAAGTCGAAAGTAAATCAAACTTATACTTTTCCGAGAAAAAGAGTATCGGTTACATTAAAAGATGATTTGGCAAGAAAAAATGCTTTAATAATTGAGACCAATAAAAGAAGCTTAAAATTGTTGCTTTCTCCAAAATTAAATTTATCTAAGAGCAAGACTGTAAGCAATCAAAGTAAAAGCCAAAAAAGAATAAAATCTCTTAGCATGATAAAAAATGAATTTATGATGAACTTTGATCATAAAAGAATAAAAAGCGAGGCAGGTTCTGCACAAAGCAAAACTTTAAAGTCTCCCTATTTGAAGTCGCCTAAAAAGCAGTTGCCAAAAATAAGTTCAATAATAAAGAAAAATTTGACTCTTGTCAAAATTCATGGAAATTTATTAATGAATGTTGCTTAAATAAGAAAATTGATGCTAAGCAGTACTAATTTTGGTTCGTAAAAATAATCATTAAAAACAAGAAATTTATTATGAGCCAATTGGCTGTCTAATATGTCATTAAGGAAATTGATTGAAACTTGACCAATTCTTTTAGAAAGATTATGCAAAGATAATGGAAAATAGCACTAATATATTTTTAAATAATTTTGACCACTATGATTTCAATAATTTAGAAGAAAAATAAAAGTAAAGCAATCTTGTTTCAAAACACATACGAGGCAAATATTAAATTTTTCTTCAGCTAATTATAATATAATATGAAGAATCAAAATAAACTTTTTATTCCAGATCTATTCTCCTCCTATATAGACGCCCCTAATATTGTCTGGGTCCCTTACTACCAAAATCCCCTAACTCTCGAAATGACACCAGTTTTTCCTTTTGAGCCGATTACTCACGATGAAAACCTGAAAGAAGAGCCACCAAAATCCAACCGTGGGGCAAGAAGTTTACAATGGACAGAGACAGAAGATGAAATACTTTATAATTCTATGGTTAAGAATGGAGTTAAATCATGGGCGCAAATAGCAAATCTCATTAATAAGCAAGTCTATAACGGTGAAGAAATTCGCCATGGAAAACATTGTCGTGAAAGATGGTTCAACCACGTAAACCCAGATATTAAAAGTAAAATTAATTTAGAAACTGAATGAAGCCATGAAGAAGACTTAGAACTTATTAAGCTCTTTATAAAGCACGGCAAATGCTGGAGCTTGATTTCTAAAAATTTGAAAGGAAGGACCGAAAATTTTGTTAAAAACAGGTTCAATAGCCTTTGTAGAAAGGCTAAAAGGGCTAATAAAAGTCTTTCTGAATTTTTCAATGTCTCACTCAGTGATGAGTAGCGCGTAGTCTTCAATGAATCGATTTAATAAGAAATATTGTCTTGAAATTGCGTGGTTTATTTTTGTTCCATTTTAGTTTTTCTATCCAGCCCATGTCTTCAGAGGTTTGTAAAGCATTTTGAGCTTTATTTTCATAATAATTATTGGAGTTTGCTATTTATTTCTATTAGTTTTTTCGAGGTAATCAAAATTTTACAATAAATACATATTAGTTAGAACAGCTCAAACTACCTCCTAATTTAAGGATCCCTATAGCATATTTCTTCAAACATCAGAATGCTATTAATATATGATTATTTCTCTAGCTCTGTAATTTTCATTCCAAAAAATCAACTTGTCTGTATTTATTCAATTAAATTTGGCAATTATTTTACTAACATTATTATTTATCTTAGTAAATTCAGATTAATTACTTTTATTTTTATTTCCATTATCTAGATACTATTATTCTATTTCACAAATATATTAATTAATTAGACCAAAACAACTGCATCTGCACTTTTACTGGGTGTGCATTGTACTAATCTACATTCTTTTACATCAAAATAATAAGCGATTTTCATTTCAGATACCAACAATCTTTCTGGGAATTTCCTTCCATCAGTAATCTTCAACAAAGTCCCCGATTCATTGCAATAAACTCCAAAATCTTTTGCTTCACTTTCTCTAAAAGCAACAATTAATTTTTTATCCCACTGTTCTTTATGAATTTCCTTAACAATTTGCAGTCTGAATCTATATCTCTGATTTTCATTTTTTCTCAAGTTCAAAATTTCAAGCATTTTTTGTTTTACAGCTGTTTTTTTATTGTTATTGTGGCTCATTGCATATTCCTGTGACGCTTTAATAAGAGCCATTTCATTAGACAGTTCATTATATGACGAACTTGGCGTGTTTTGCAATGAATTATCAACGGTTGAGCTTGGAGTTCTTTGTAAATCTCTAAATTCTTCTTCAGAAGCCGTAGATGCATAAGTATCAGACTGTCATTGATTTGTTTTTAAAAATTCTGTGCACTTGCTGAACCCTTGATTTGTGTTTATTTCCCGTGATGAAACTATGTTCAAATTTCAAATATTTTTGGGTGTTGGGGTTTTAAGTTCACATATAATGGAATATTCACCGCTTATTGTTCTACGATGGTGAGGCTTAGATGTGAACTTTTGAAAGGCAAAATTTGGGTAAGATGAAGCGTCTTTTGGAGAATCATGGGAGATGTCGGAAGACGGGATTTTTATTTTCGGGAACTGCTTTTCAGAAAGACATGAAGAGGTTGAAGAAAATGGGAATTTAGATGGGTTAGAGTTCGAATAGTGGTGGTATGGCGTTTTCGATGACATATTTTTGTTATAATTAAATAAGTTATTAAGTTACTGTTTATTTTTTATCAATAATAAATTTAAATTATTTGTATAAAAATCACATAGATAAAGATTCAGAGGCTAAAATGTTTTATTTTTACCTTATATACAATTAAAAAAAATTATGAAATTCCAAAACGAGAAAATAATATCGATAAAAATGGATATTCAAGGCTACTCAAACTGAACAATTCAGCGATCAATTGACTCTTTTAGTAACACTCTATCTACTTATCAGCTTAAAGTGGGAATAAACTACACTGGTTTAAAAACTGTTGTCTCTTTCCCTCAACATTATTTGCAACTTCTTATCGATCCTTTGCTTTTATACCCAACTTTAAAAAACAACTCAGATCTTTCACCTGATTCTCGATCTACAATAAAAGCAATCGATCTTATTTTTACTAATGAAATTGATATAAATAAAGCATTACAAATCTTAGCTCAAACAAGCCCGTTTAATCAGCAAAATTCTCAAAATTATTCAAAAGGCAGGGTAAATTCTAAACAGATTGAAGACGTTCCACTTAATTCATTTGAACAAGAATCCCAAATAAGCATTAATGCAAACTCAAATATTTTAAATTTATCTGGATTAAATAACCAGCTGTTTGACAACGGTTCATTATCAAGCCAATATGGATCTTCTATCGACGATAAACAGGTAATAGACACTGATACCTTTGACAAAGAAGTAATGGAACAAATCCATCGAGATTTTCAAGAAAGAATTGAAGAAAAAAATATAGAATTTTCCTCAAGAAGTTCACTAACATCTTTACTAGCCAGATCTATAGTTGATACAAATGCAAGGGCATCACTGCTTAATATGAGACTATCTACTGTAATTAATCAAGAAATTTCAGAAGATGAATCTTTTAGAGGAAAATTCGGGGACAGTGAAATTGAATGAGATGCCAGAGAAGCTTGTCCATTTCGAGGGGCTAGTGAGATATCATTAATACAAAAATTTGGCTTGAGTCCGCAAATAACAGAAGAAGAAAAGTTTGAGACTGATGAATCTTGTATTTCTTTTCCTGATGAAGGAAAAGCACAATTAATAAAATGTTACTCTGGGAGATATTCAGCATCAAAAAATATTTTAAGTCAGTTTCATAGCAAACCTTCACTGATAAAGCTTCAGCAAAAACTGATAGGAAGTTCTTCTGTTTCTGTATCAGAGTTTATAGAAACAATAGAAACAGAGCCTGGAATCAAATGACCTGATCCTTTTTCACCGCTGTTAAAAAAAGCTGTAATATGTACTTCAAAAGATATATCATTCAGTGAAGAACAAACAGAAGCCCTGAATACTTTAGAAATCATCTCTTCTGTATGTTTTTCTGGCTTTAATTCTTCCTTAAATCTCGAATTTTCCTCCTTAGAAGACCATAACAAAGTATCGGCTGACAATAAACTAAAATCTAATAGCCGGCCTCTACTATTTTCAGAAAAAATCACCAAAAGTATAGCTATCTCCGAAGTTTGTTGAATTTCCTGCGGATTTGAACACTGTGCACTCATAACAACCGCAGGAAAAGTCATGACTTGAGGATATGGCGCTTCAGGCTGTTTAGGCCAAGGCAGCACAAATTCTTATCCTTTTCCAAAACTCATAAGAGATTTGTCTGGAGAAATTATTGTATATATAGAATGTGGAGGGTATCATACAGTCGCTTTAACTGATAATGGAGATGTCTATACCTGAGGAAGAGGAGATGCAAATCAGCTAGGAGTTTATTCAGCAGAGCTTTATAGAGATGAGCTTGGTTATGTATCACTCCGGCCTTTAAAATTGTCATACTTTTCTGACCAAGATATTTTTATTAAATCAGCTGCATGTGGAGAAGCTCATACTTTACTATTAGATACATTAGGATGCATTTATGCGTTTGGCTGAGCAGAAGATGGCCAATTAGGGATTTCTGATGAAAATATCACAAGTGACTATATGAGTAAAGAAATTTCACAAGTAAACAGCTTAAGTGGGATTTTTGTAACACAAATTGCGGCTGGGGCTAATTTTTCAGCGTGTTTGACTGAAGATGGAAAAGTTTTTGTATGGGGAAGTGGGGAGCATGGACAGCTGGGAATAGAAAATTCAGAAAATTTGAAGCAAAAAAGTCCAATGTTGGTAGAAGCATTAAATAATGAAAATATTGTGAGTATTGCATGTGGGGAAAATCATGTGATCTGCCTCAGCAATGATAATAAAATTTTTGGCTGGGGATTAGGAAAAGCAGGAATTTTCCCTAATCTTGAAGAAAATTTTGCTCCTGGATCTGATTTAGTCTGTCATGTCCCAAAAATTATCCCATCTCTGGATAATACTCAATATTTTGTTGTGAAATCATGCAAAGAAGCTCCAGAATTAACATCACAAAACGAAGAGTACACTAATTTAGCTCTGGCTCTTGCACAGAAACTGAAACATTTGCAGATGAGTGACGAATAATATCTAATAAAAATAAAAAATTATGCTTAGAACTAGAAAATTGCTTGATTTACTTATAAAAAAGCTTGAGAATAATCTAGCTTTTTCCACAAACCACACAGCTTCTACAACAGAAACTAAAAAGACTGATCCTCCTTCTATTGATGAAATGTTTTTACAAATAGATATCCGTGTAGGCAGAATTATTGAATGTTGGAAGCATCCAGATAGTGATTCACTTTACTGTGAAAAAATTGATATTGGTGAAGGAGAGCCAAGAGAAATAGGATCTGGGCTGCAAAAGCATGTGCCTTTAGAATTTATGAATGGATTGGTATTAGTTGTAGCTAATATTAAGCCTAGGAAGCTTGCTGGATTTTTATCAAATGGGATGGTTTTAGCTGTTTCACAAGAAGATAAAGTTGATTTGCTTAGACCTCCTCAAACTGCTATCACTGGTGAAAGAGTTGGGATTTTTGAATTAAAAGATCCAGCACAAGAATTGATTTTGCCGACTCTGAATCCGAAGAAAAAAGTGCTGGAAGCTTGTTTTCCTTGACTTAAAACAGATTCAGAAGGCTTTGCTTGTTTCGGAGGGAAAAAATTGATAACTTCTCAAGGTCCAATAATCAGCTCATTTAAAAATGCTCAAATTTCTTAATTTATTTTATTCAAACCATTTAAAAACTAATTCATAAATTTTATTTAATCTTCTTCATCACTCTGCTCTTCTTCGCCCACTTCATCACCTTCCTCACTTTTTTCTTCTTCATCCTCTTCCTCTTTTAAGCCAGTCGCCAGTCTATTACTCACAATTTTATTTCCATCCAAAACAATAAATGTGGCTTGATTAGGAACTTTCTCAAATTTAATAGTCGCTGTTGTCTCTTCTGAGTATTTAATGCCGGTATTTTCTACTGCAAAAACTTCTGGTGATTGGGCACAAGCAACTTCAAGCTTTCTGAAGTAAAGTTTTTCACTCATATTTCTCAATGTGCATGTAAAAATGTTGTCGTGCTCTTCGTCTTTCTCTACAGTTACTAGTTGAATAGGAGTCACAGGGTAAGCGATAGACACGATTTTCCCTTCACTTTGGGCTATTAAATGTTTAAAGAAAAACTCTTCTTCAGGCATATCTATCGAAATTATCTTTTTGATGCGAGAATCTGGCTCAACCAACTTGAACTCACAAATTTTTTCTTTGGTTTCTATGCACCATATTTCGAGCTGGCGGAAATAATCTTGAGTAGTGTTTAAAAGCTTGATTTCCCAGTTTCCGTCTTCTTGTAATGTAACATTTCTAATTAAATAAAAATCGTCAGGAATTTCTTTTGCTGGTGGCGGATAAAGGGTTTCGGCATGATCACGAGCTTTTTTGATAACTTCTTTGAGGCTTCCCAATTGGTCCAGTGTTTTTCTGACTTTGTCTTGGGTTTCTTCTACTCTTTTTTTGTCGGAGTTATTTCGTGGCTTTGAGTTTCCAATAAGCTTGAATGACAGATCATTTGATTTTTGAGTCACTTCTGAGATTTTTTCTTGTAATTTTTTACACACTTCAACCACTTCTTCAGAATATTCTTTATAAAGCGATTGCAAAACTTCTGCAATTGAAGCTTTTATATGTTCTTTTACCTGTTGAAAATGATGGTCTGTTATTACGTTTTGAGACAGAGTCTTATGGTCAAATGTATAGGTGTCTGTTGACCCAATTAATTTCATGGGCACCAAGGATGTCCATTCTGGCTTATCCAGAAACTCACTTTCGACAAAAACGAAAATTTCATTGAAGTCTTTTAAGAGATTGTCGAAATTGAGAGAAGTTTTGTTTGCTCGGTTTTTGGTGTATTTCGCAGGCAGTTCATTGAAAGCTGCAGGGGGTGAGATTATTTGATCAGGATCGTCAGTCAGACAAGTTGAATAGAAACATGGCAGCAAAGTTTTGTCATGAGCCAAAGCTGCATACTCGATTGCCATCTGTGAAGGCGAGCAAAGTATTGCTGAACATTCTGAAAAAATTTGAAGAGTCTTACCAAAATAATCTACCACAACTGCCCAGGCGTCGCTTGCATTGGATTTACTTTTAGTCACAGCGATAAAATAGACCTTAGATGGCTCCATGTATTTAATTATAAATCTACAATTATTTGAGTAAATGGAAAATTGGGATATTAATTAGGAATTATAAAGAAATATATATAAGACAAGACGGTTAACTCGAAGATCTTGAAATAGCCACTGAATTGTGTATGAGTTTTTCTGTTCTAAAATTTATTATTTTCCAAGATCAGCCATCTAAAATTCAAGGAAATTTTTGATAGTAAGTTGGATTAAAATTTAGGGTTAACTTCTAAACACAAAAAGCTTGAGAAAAATACTTTTAATTCATTTTAAGATTTTATCTATTTTAGCATCAGTATCAGTATTAATTTTTAAAATTATTTTATTTTAAGAATAATGTCATTGTCAATTTTTAAGTAAGATTCAATAGAAAGTTCCAATACTTTGAGCTAAAAATTTAAATTGCTTAAATGCATCTATGTAAAGATTTTGCTATTAAGAAAACAAATTTAAAAGCTTAAACAGTGTATAAAAGCTTAAGCACATAATAATCTTTGATCTGAAGCAGTTGTATGCAAATTTTTAATAATTGGAGAAAAGTGTATTGTATTTTAAATATAATATATTTTTAAAGTTATTAACCTATAAAATGTATAGGCAATGCCTATAGTAAATTTAGCATAATGAAATACAAATAATAAATTTATTTCTATAGCTCTTTATAAATTGCATTAAAAGATCCATTTAAGTTGTTTGATAAATTATCTATAATAACCAGAAAAATATGGAATGAGAATGAATCATGAAAATTCAATCTCAAATATCATAATAATCTTAAAACTAGGCTCGTTAAATTCTCCACAAATGAAGAGCTATATAAAATTCCTTCTGTTTTTTTGTGTGACTTCTATTTTTTCACAAATTGACAGATCACTGGTCATAAAAGCTCAAAAGTTCGGAAATAGTGTAAGCACTCTTTCTTCTGACTCTATTACATATTCAGGCGAATCTTTTGAAGAAAGCTATTTCTATGGCGATATTACTACATCTTCTTCTATTCAAAGAACAAAAGACCAAGATATATACATGTCAGCGTTATGAATTGCTTATGATGCTCATTATAGGCTTAGTTTGAGTTTATCTGATGGAGATTATATATTAAATTTGAGATTTGCTGAAATTGAGTATGATTCTTCTAATGAACGAGTTTTTTCTATGAATTTTTGTGGGGAAAATATTTTTGAGTATTTAGATATATATAAACAAGCAGGAGGAAAAAATAGAGCTTTCAATATTTTTTATGAATTTCAAGTAAGTGATGGGATAATCCAATCATCAAATTACAATATAACACAAAACGGGGGAATGCTTGATTTTGAATTTATTTCTGTTGTGGATAAAGGGCTGATAAATGCTTTGCAAATTATTAAAGGAACTTGTGATGACACAAGGATTTGTAATAATTGCTATGACCCAAAATGTCTGGAGTGTGATAATGACGCTGCTATATGCACGAAATGCATGTATAATACAGGTTTAAATGACAAAAATTATTGCCAATGTAATCCTGAAAATACAGCAAAAGCAATAATAAAAGCTCCAGATAGTGCATGCACTGATGTTACAATTACGCTTGATGGTTCACAATCTTATGGAACTGGAAATCTTACTTATGAATGAAAGATTGACAATAAATATTATTCAAATTCTTCAATTTGCAATTACATGATAAAAGATTCATCAAAAAGATCTATAACGGTAAGTTTAACTGTCACTGATTCATGTGGATACACAGATACAATTGAAAAATTCATAAATATCATTGAAGACTCTCTTGCTGTTAATATTATAAGTTATACAAATAATCATGAAGCCAATAAATACTCAACATTTTCCGCTGATTTTATTACAAATAATAGCAGCTTACAAAGTCCAAACTATTCATGATCAATTTCTCCTGAAATAAGTAGCTTGTCTGTGAATTTAAATCAAAAAGAAATTACTATAAAATTTCCTGATACCCAGAATTATACAATTTCAGTTACAGCTAATTTTGATAGTGCTTCTGCTACGAATTCAAAAATTATAACTCAAAAACCAGAAATTCCAATTATTTCAGTTTTAGGGGTAAATACAGAGGTATATTGAACAGCAAATATTGCATTTAACGCTACTCTTTTATATGAAAATGGGTCGAAAAAAGTTGATTATCCTCTGAATTATTCAATTATTGACTGTATGTATGGAAAAATTTCTTCAATTGGGCCAAATGGAAATTTTTGAAGCTTTCGCTTCGAAGGGACAGGAAATTTTGATTCTTTATGCACTTTTGAAATTTTCATTGAAATAGCAGGAGAAAAATACAATGCAGATTGTTATTATATTCTATCTAAAACTATTATACCACTTGTATATGTTTCATATCCCTATTCTTATTTTGACTGATCATCTGAGACAAGATTTATGGCAAACATCCCAAACCAGACAAATTTGACTTTCAGGTGGAAACAAACTGATGATAATCCACAGCTGCCTGATTCAGCAGTTGCTACCTATAAAAATCAATCTTCATTTACAATTTTGCGATATGTCACAATTCCAACAAAAATATATGAGTTCACAATAGAGGTTACAGATATCACCACAAATACAAAAATTGATGTAAAAACTAAAAGACCTGTAAATAGTCCACCTCAATATGGAAATTTTGTAATAAGCCCATCAAGTGGAAATACTTTAGAGACTCCATTCAATGTATATTTCCAAAATTATGCAGATCCTGAACAAAATAATCCTATTTCTTATCAAATTCTACAAATCCAAAGCGATGGAAGTTCTGTCGCAATTACTCCAAAAACATACAGCAACAGTTTCAGCATTTTTATTGGGGTTGATGGAGATGTTTCCTTATGAGGAAGAGTTTATGATAGCTTAGGTACTTTTAATAGCACATTATTCACTATTTCGGTACAGAAAACAAATAAAGATCCAAAAATCGAGACAGATAACCTACTAAATTCAGGGTTAAATATGGACCCAACCATGTACATTTCAAAAATTGTTGCAATATCTAAATATGTATTTAATGATATAAACTATAAAAATCGGACAGAAGAGATCGTTAATGATTTGTTGAGTGCTTTAAATAAATGAATTTCAAGCAAAGAAATGACTCTTGTAGATGTAAGCACTGCTGTTGACGTTATAAGTGTGTTTTTGACTAAATCTGAATATTTTGGAGAGACTTTGATGATGAATATTACTTTAAGCTTGTCAAATATTTTAAATCAAGCTGAAATTCTTGATAAAGACACTTATAAGGTATTTTTGGATCAAATTGACATTATTTCATATAGATTTACTGAATTAAGTGATGAAGGAAAAACCAATTATACTTCATTGGATTTTTATTATACATTTAATGATCTTTTCGAAGAATCATCAGATAAATATCAAAAGCAGACACTCCCAAATGAAGGTAGCATTACTTTTGGTGGAAACTACTATAATTCTATTATTGTTTCCAGAAGCAAAACCACACTGAATGAGGAAATTTCAATATCAAATTGTAGCGTTAGCTTTGCCGTGGATGTTAAAAGTGACGATGATAATAAAGTTTATCATCAAGCTGTTGCTGTATTAAATAGCTTGAAGGATGTAAGCAATGCATTGCCATCTGAGTATAATAATAATTTTGATATAGCAAATTCTTGCTCTTTTGCCAAAGAAGGATTTTTATGTGGAAGCATTGAAGCAAGCCAAAAATTGGATTATGGAATTCCAGAGAATAATACTTATGTTAAACCAAGTGTAAAAAAATTTGAATATAATTCTGATGAAACAGCATCAGAAAATGCTGATGCAAATGTCACTGTTATCATGGCTTTGACTACTCCTAATTCATATGATATAACTTGTGAGATGCTACTGGATGAGCTTTTTAGCAATAGTCCTTGTGAAACAGTCAATCTTGGAAATTACGTCTATCAGTGTATTTGCAAAAATCTTGGCTTAATTACACAAATTCCTGCTCCAACTCTAGAAAATTTATTTGGTGAAGGAAAAACTGTAGTTGAAGTGGATATATATGATGGACTTTCTTTTATTCCATTCGTTCTTTATATAATATTATCCTTTATTTATATAGCAGGATTGAGAGACTTAGGGAAACTTGATCGGCTGACTAGCAAGATTTTGAAGAGCAAAGTGAAATTTATCATAGGATTGATAAAAGCATCAATTGAAAGTCATATAAATATGCATGAATTTCATAGTATGAAAAAGATTAAAAAGAAATTAAGTAATTTGACATTAAAAATCAAAGAAGATGTTGCTGGAAAGCTTGAAGATGCAAATGATATAGAATTTTTGGACACTTTATTAAAAAAGAAAAGAATTATTAAACAAGCTGAAGAAGCTTTTGTAAAAAAAGATATAGATATCATCAAATCTCAAACTGCATCTGATGAAGAATTCAATAATTTGATTATAAGAATTCGT